>WAAG01083954.1:67628-101119 GCA_013390105.1 Tichodroma muraria | reverse complement strand
GATTTTTATTTAAGAAAACTTTGGAAATCATAAAAACAAAAAAACCCTAATTATTGTAACAGAATCTCCAGTCCAGGCCAAGTGAGTGAAAGCTGAAATTAAACAGGTTCTTCATAGAAATAAACAACTTTTAGAAGATTTTTAAATAGGGAAAAAATATGTATGAGGAATAGGGATGTGAGACAGATTTGTCATTCCTGCTTATTTTAAATTCAGAGCTTTACTGTCTCCAAGATAAGGATTACTTTAAACAGAACTGACTTCATTAGAAGATACGGTGCATGATATGGAGGTGATTACACTAATCACATCTCTTCCTTCCTGCAGGACACTGTCAACAAAAAATAAAAAAACAAGGCAGAGGATGGGATCTGGCTTCATTTCAAAAAGTCCTGTACAGCCATGCAAACACACTGAAGGTCATTTTGCAGTCCCCAAAAAACAACCAGGTTCCAGAAAAGTCGAGTCAGGTGCTCCAGCGAGAACTAAACTGCTTTTTCCAGCTGAATTCCTGACCCCTTGAACCCAGCAGTGAACACCACACAATCTACAGCACTACTTTCCATTAAGATAAGGAGCATACAGATTGAAGAGCTCCCACTAATTATAAATGTGCTGGAATGGGTCAGACAGGCCAGTGACATCGGGAGATTTATGTTCCATGGCAACACAATTCATAGAGCTGGAAAGGCATTGGCACTGCCTGGTACAATCCACTATTTGTTTAAAACTACCCATAAAACACAGAGAACTATCTGATCATAGAATGGACACGTTGGAGGCGGTTTGTTTTAAGCAGTATTTCTCCAAATAAAGAAAGGGACTACTTACAGAGCTAGAGATGATAAAATCTCAGAATCACAGAATGGTCTGGGTTGGAAGGGACCTTCAAGCTCATTTTGTCCCACCCTCTGCCATGGGCAGGGGCACTTCCACTAGATCAGGCTGCTCCAAGCCCCATCCAACCTGGCCTTGAACACCTTTCCAGACAGAAAAATCACAATCTAGTGGCAGCTGATATTTCCATTACACATACACAGGAGTAGCATAAAAACTCACCATCGAAGTCGTTAATTTCCTTACCGTACCAATATTTTAAAGTTCCCTCCTTTAGGTCTTATTATGAACAAACCCAGTTTTCAAGACAGTAAATTTCTTTGATTTGGCTCACATCCCTGTCTTTAATAACTCCAGTGTATGCTGCCAGCCATCACAACGATGCATGGATGTTCCTGGGCTTGAATGGGGTATTTGCAGCAGAATGAAAGAAAACGAAGCAGATAATTCAATAGTGACAAGTGTCATCACAGTTTCTCTTCACTGCACAGGCATGGAAAGTATCCAGAATCACCATTTGTCCCTGATCAAGGGATGTTCAGCCTTTAAGCCCAGTTCTTTTTCGTTTTGTTCCCTGTATCCCAACAGGCAGTCAATAGGTGATTCTGCTGCCCTCACTAATCCATGGCATCCTATCACTCGTTCTGCTGCCACGTACAAAGCACTCTAAGCTTATCCCTTGTTGGCTGTTTTGTTGTTGTTCACTTGGTTTTAACTACATGTTTACATCCCACTCCTTAAATTCCCCATTTGTCCTCGCTAATTCCACCGTGCCATACTATTTCTTCAAACATAATTCTTATCACTGTGGCTCCAGCTTTCTGCTGTCTGAGAGCAGACTGACGGGGCTGTTTCTCATCTACTCTATTCTATTAATGCTCCAGTTTGCAACAGAAAATCTAATTTCTCATCATCAGCCAGTATTTTTTGATTTCTGTGTAGTACTTAGAAATAAACATGTTTTTTCCCCACTTATTCCATGAAGAAATCAATCATCCCAAGGACAATTGAGAGGGTTTTTATCTGAGATGTAATTGTGTTTTCCCCTTAGCTTTAATTTGCAGTCCAAGCCACCACGACCTGCAACACCTTCAGAACATAAATACCTTTTCAATAATGTTGTGCTTTGCGAAGGCCCAGCATCGTACCTTATAAAAAAATTCTTGCCTCAGAGTTGTGTTAATCAACATCTGAAATAGGGAGAGGAAAAAAAACAAAGAAGAAAAAAACCAAAACCAACCAAACAAAAAAAAAAAAAAAAAAAAAAAAAAAAAAAAAAAAAAAAAAAAAAAAAAAAAACAAAAACAAACAAAAAAAAAAAAAAAAAAAAAAAAAAAAAAACCAGAAAAACAAACAAACAAAAAAAAATCACAACCCAAAAAACAAAACCCAAAGAAAAAACTTACTGGCAAACCATATTTGGAGTTTTTTCGTTTTCCTCAGTCAACTGTCATACACAAAGATGTGTTAGTTCTACCAGCTAGAACTTCTGTGATCACTGTTGTAGAAATTTTCAGAATTTTCTTTTTTTTAATTTAGCTGCTAGTATTTATGGTATGATCACAAGCGAAGACAAGACAGTTCAAGAAATTAATGTCCAGGCTAGACTGCATCTGCAACTGGTAACTGAAAGAATTTCTCAGATTCATCACTGAGACTTCAACCCCTACTTTGAGCCACATCTACTCGTAGCTTTTCTTTCAAGTGAACCAAAAACACTACAGAGCCTTTGAATTAGTAAAACCAGATTTTATTAGAACAGAGCTTGGCCATTACAATAAAGAGAATCCAGGAAGAGAGAATCAAAATGAAAGGGATTTATGAACAAATGTACCTCCTTTCAACTGCACCCTTCCAGGGCTGAGCTCTTCCTTTGGCTTTGCTCTCAGCTCTAGCACTTTGTGGAGGTTTGCTGGGTAGCTATACATTTTGCCAAGTCTTTGGCAGCCTGAGAAAGTCCATTTCCATCCCTGTTACCACCCACGGGCAGGACACCTGTTTGGGTATCTATTCATGACTCTTCAGAAGGTACCAGGTTGCTGGGAATGCTACAGGTTCCATTCCCACTTCTGTATCTCAAGCTGCCTCCCTGATCCACCGCACAGAAAGAATTCAAACTATAGACAGTCCAACATTTATTATTTTCCTTTATTTTCATGTCCTTTCCCTCTCCTCTTATGTTTCCAGGAAACCTAGTTACTGACAATAAATTAACTGATCTCAGGACTGAATACATTACTGAAATGCAAAATGCCAGCCCAAAGAATTTGATCGTTTACCTGTTCCTCCCTTCTTTCCTTCCAAACAAACAAGAACCATAGAGCAGGATTGCTCTGAAGTTCTTACAAATGGTAGTGAAAAAGACAGATTAAATTTAACTTTGATAGATGCAAAGTGATAAAAACCAGGAAGGACCAGGATCCTGCCTGCATACATAGCAATGGGCTCTGAATTGGTTATTAAAACCCAGGAATGCAATCTGTGAATTATAATAGCTTTCTGTAAATGCCAGCTTAACGCAGAACAGCAACAAAAATAAGGTGAGGAATTATTCTAAAAGGGAACGAGAACAAACCAGAAAACACCATTATTCCATTATAAATCCATATCATTAATATAATTTAGCCATCACTTTCCTACAAAAAATATTGCAGAGGAATACAGTGGCAACAAGGGCAGTCAAGGACTTCAAGGGAAAACTACAGAGATGAAAAAGTCTTCACAGTGCAGAACAAAAGAAAACCTAAAATCATAGAGAATATCCTGAGCTGGAAGGCTCCCACAAGGATCATCAAAGTCCAACTGCTGGTCTGGCACAGGTGAATCCCAACAATCCCACCCTGGGCATCCCTGGGAGCGCTGTCCAAACGCTCCTGGAGCTCTGGCTGCCTCGGGGCCGGGACCATTCCCTGGGGAGCCTGGGCAGTGCCAGCACCCTCTGGGGGAAGAACCTTTTCCTAATAAATAACAATCATAACCTGTAGTGTCATGGATAAAATTAAGCAACGTTTTGCTTTTGTCTTTCCCAATTAAAAAAAAAAACAAGTTAACAAAACCCTTTTGATGTTATCCAGAAGGGTTTGGGAACGCCCTGTCACAGTGCACTACAGATGTGAGAAGTTTACATCCGCTCATAAAATGCCTTAATTCATTCATGAAAGGGAACAGAAAGGGAAAAACAG
The DNA here is from genome assembly GCA_013390105.1 of Tichodroma muraria. Taxonomy (NCBI): domain Eukaryota; kingdom Metazoa; phylum Chordata; class Aves; order Passeriformes; family Sittidae; genus Tichodroma; species Tichodroma muraria. The sequence continues at coordinate 97,100 of WAAG01083954.1, read as the reverse complement.
ACAAACAGACCAAAAACCCCTAACAGACTGCTCTGAAGCTGCTGAGCTGCAGACTGCCTGAGGCTTGAGGGAAGTCCAGGAAACCTATCAGGGAGTGCTTTCCTACACTTTTACTCAGAGGCATCAACCACTTCGTCCCCTCATTTGATGGAGTGTAAAACTGTTGACACCCCAGCCTGCTGCCTCCTCTGGTATGGAGAGCAAGACAAATCACTTGGAGACAATCTCCAGCAGATAAGGAAACCTCCAGGGTACTAAAGCTTGGGCCAGCTCTTAGGAGTGAGATAAATCTACTCCTGTTCCTCTTCCCATGTGATAAAGGAAGCAGGGCACGTGGTGCCAGGCTGTTAGAGCAGGAATGGCCTTGCCCTGACAGGGAGGATCAGAAATCAAGGAACCCAGAGGATCTGAGGGGAAACACAAAGATGACAGCTCCAATTTGCCTTTCAAGCATCAGCAGCTTCATCTCCTAAAAGAGGCACACAGAGGAACCATTCAGCTTCGCACAGAGGCACTCATGAAAATTACTTTTTATCACAGACCCACGATGTTCCTGGAAGTGAGGAATCACTACTGAGAAGGGCAGGCACGGAAACAGCTCAAGGGTTGAGCTGATGGTGACATTTTCTTCTCCACTATCTACACAGCAGTGACACAGTTGTTCTGCTGTCAGTGCTCCCATATCCTGACAAGAGGGAGGCTCAGACAACTCTCCATGGGCTACTGGTGCCCAAAGGGATAGAAAACACAGCAGAGAAAACAGATGATACACATTATGTGTGATCCACCTATCAGGCAGAAAGAGAAGCCTTTTTTTTGTCCTCTAACACAGAACCAATAAGGCTGGAAAAGACCCCCAAGATCATTAAGTCCGACCTCTGAGTAGCACCATTCCCACTAAACCACATTAAGCACCACATACACTCATTTTTTTTGAACACTTCCAGAGATGGTGACCCCACCACAGCCCTGGGCAGCCCCTTCCAACGCTTGACCACTCTTTCAGTGAAGAATTTTTCCTGCTATCCCACCTGAACCTCCCCTGGTGCACCTTGAGGCTGTTTCCCATTGTCCCCTTCTCTGCCCTTGTGCCTCCTGACAGCAAAGAAATATAAAAAACAACTTTAAGTCCCTTTCAGGTTGATCAGCTCCTTACTATCATTTTAGCTTCACAGGAAAATAAAAAGTCATATTAAAACAAATATTCCCAATTTTTTCTGCACCTCTTCCCTTCCCTAGCCCCTCAATAGTTCATGCATTCCCAAAAGCAGCAATACACATTCAAATCCTCTACACTACTTTTAATCCATGATGATCTTGCACAATTACTTAATTGTAAGATAGCAGTTAATGAGGAAATTCAAAAGAAAGTGAACTCATTTCAAGAAATAGGATTCTATTTAACAGCACCTAATTACTTCCTCAGATCACAGAAAGGAAATCAAACATTCCTACCAGCAATTAATTTTTTTTAATATAATCAGAGCAAACTCAACTGAAACCAGATATTAATAAGAAAATACTTGCCTTTTAAAACTTTAATTTAATTCCAAACATATAAAATACGCTATAATCAAAAAAATATCAATAAACTACTACTGTTCTATTTCTACCATCACAAAAAACCATTCCTAAACTCTCACAGTGGGCAAAAAATTAATTATGTATGAGGTCACAGAATAAAACCCCAGGTACTGAACTTCCATTACTTTGAAATTCCTTGTTAGATACAAATTTGGGATCATCACCACAGGGCTGGCCTCATAAGGAAACTTTTGAGCAAGGACTGGTAATAACTGATAAAATTTTGGAAGAAAAAACTAGTTCTACACTGTTCCACCAGTTTATTGCGAGTAAGTGAAGTAAATTAAAATAATAACCTAAGATAAATCTTAGCTATGCAAGTCTTGCAACAAAATGTTTCACAACAATAAGCACATTTAATCAAATCCATAAATGAATCTACCCCATTAATATGTGCCAAATCCAAGCCATGTTGTACAGTTTATAACTGAATTAGACAAAATGCTAATCCCAGAATTTCACTGTTATCTTGCTTACTTGTATGTGGCAAAACTTGTTTGCACAAACACAAGCCTGAAATCTACAACTGAACAGGGAAATTTAAGGTAGTATTTGCTAAAAATTACAATACAAGAATTCAGATTTATGGCTCAGAGGCTTTGGCCAGGACTATCGCAGCAATACGTGTGTGTGCATTATTTTTAACTAAGACAACTCATTATTTTCCCTACAAAAATAATAATAAAAAAGTACAATTTATAAAGGGCTTAATATTTTACTTCTATTGCCACTGAAATGTCACGCGCAAAGCCAACGTTCAAGCAGACCAAATAACGCCGTTATTGCAAATATTTCTGGTTATCAGACACATTGATGGCATTTATTTGGCATCATTTATGCCATGTCCTGGGCCTTCCTCTCATCTGTATTCACCTGAGGCCAAGGGCAGCACTGCCTCTGAGAATAGGATGACCTAAAGGGAGCAGACCTTCAGCATTCATCCCCACTCACGTCACCTTCTGCATCCCCCATACAATCCTCTTCAGATGGGGAGCCACGAACTTCTCTCTCTTCCCACTAGTATTTTTGGTGTTCTGTATTTTCTCTCAAAACATGGCGGGGAAGAAAGCATGAAATCTGAAGGGATTATTTTGTGGAATTAATTTTGATCCTGCCATCAGTGAGAGAAGTACGTAAGAGGAGGGGGAAATACGGTAATTTCTTAAATGTTCTTGATACAATCGGTGTCGTAATCACCACTGCTGTTTCTTACTCTCATTCAGAGTTACCTATCCATCATCCACTGCTCCATTCTCTCAGAATGCCTTAAGATAATGTTTCATGTTACCAGACAGAGAAAGAGGAACGAAAAGTAGCTCAGTTATCCCGGGCAGATAAAAGCCATGACCGGTGTGGACCCAGTCACTTCCAGTTCCATTAAAATAAACTTAATTAATTTAAATGTAACGTTTTCAGGAGCAGCTTTGTACACAGTTGACCTTGCTCCCTGAAACAATCTTCTGCACCATCCTGTCTGAATCACATAAATTGTCTCCTTTGTCACTTCACTGCACTGTGGCTGTGATTTTTCCCTTTTCATATCCTGTCCTTATCAGCTGCAAAACTACAAACACAACTCATAAATTGCACTGTCTCAATGGTATAATTTTGTACCGTTGTTGTAAATGGCAGCTTAAAATTACAGCTGAAAATGTATGGAAATTCAGAGTTAGATACTAAATATTTAATTTGCCTTCTTGGGAGATAATTTAAACATATTTATATGGCTGAAAAAATGTTGATTTAGGAATTATTCAACTTCTTTCTTTATTCTTACTCTTCCCAAATGCAAAACAAACAAATAAAAAAGTATGTGTACTTCTAAGTGAAGTAGGAAATTCAAGTTATTCCTTCTAGATAAAAGGAACAGAAAAGCATTCACAGTTCTTCCTGAAATTAAAAAAAAATTTGACAAGTTACTCTAAATTTCCACATCCATCACAGAAGAACATAATATATGAATAAATATCATTAGGAACACAAAACTGTACAAGCCAGCTTTCTAAGGGAAAAAAAAAAATAGGGGACAATTCAACATTTTTGTGCCTTTCATGGTTAAACAAGAAGCAGCCCTAATTTGTATATCAGCAGCTATATATCCTCTACCTCCTTCTCTAAAGTGATAACTGCTAAACTGTTTAAATAAAAAGTTGCACATAACTAGATTGAAATCATATATATATATAAATATTTTCATGCATAATTCTGCATTTTGCATTCAAAATCAGAAATCCCCTGTGACTGCTGGACGAGGAAATTTCAAAGACATTTCAATTCTGTTTCAAAGTCTATTTCAAGTCACAGTTTTGGGCCGTTCCAGGCATTACCTGCCTTTCCCACTGCCCCCTCACAGCGTTCCAGTGCCTACAGGATTTCCAGCCAGGACTGAGAGTGCCACAGCCCATTTCCAATCTCACCTCCCAGGAGTCCCTCAGCGTTTTCCACTCGCACAGTCCAGGGCTGAAATAGGATTTGTCCCAGGGTTTTTTTAAGGTAGCTCACAGACAGCCCAACACTGCACACTGCTGATCCCACAGAACGCTGCAGCACCCAGCCTGAATCCCAAAATCTGAATCATGGCTCCTGCTTACAAGAATCTGATGAGTTTTTCATGCACTCGCCTGCAACTTGCTATTTCCTATTATGCAACATTAGGCATGAGTGGTTAATTAGTTTTTCCCATATGCCAGCGCATACGTAAATTCCAATTATTAGTGGTGTTAGCTTACACAAATCACCTTTAAATCCAATATTTGCATATCTTCTGGTCCGCACAGCCTCCTCCAGAAAACAGCATTTATGTTTTGGAAGATTTTATTAGTTCTTTGAAGAGATCTGTGTTCTCTGATATTTAACCAAGTATTTAAATTGTCGTTAGCGTCACCAAGGTCTCCTTCGCTTCAGCAGAAACACTAGACAGTTTGAACCAGGCTCACACATAGTAACTGGAGGGCACAATAATTCTGTTTCAAATGTAACATTATTCCTGCTCAGTGCACCACTAAATCTCCTGGACCTGAGAGTGCCTGGATTGAACTTCCAGATAAGGCTGAATGGCACTTTCAATTTCACTAAAACAAAAACAAAACAAAAGGCAGAGCATTCGCCCACTCAAATCACTGAAATCTCCATTTACTGAACTCCCATTCTTCCCTCCTTTATCAGGAAAATAAGGAACTATATTTGATTAATGACTCCACCACCAGTCACAGTGAAATCCTCTGGGTGTAGAACACACATTTGCCTTCATACCGGTGCCACACTCTGTTTTTTTTAAGCAGCTACTCTTCCTACAACCTGGGTAGAAACTCCACAGGCAATTAAGGTAGTCTGTACACGATAAAATACTCAAAACTAGATTATAAGAAAAATACAGAGCCAGGTTCTCAAATGAATATTTACTTTGGAAGGTACAATTGGAAAGGAAAAGTAGTTAAAATACGCCGGCAACTCTCGAAAAGCTAAACAAAAAGCCAAGTTCCCTTTGACAGCCACATTATGATCCTCAAGATTTTTCATGAAAGGTGTTGGGGGATAAAAAATAGAAAGCTAAATTTCATAAAATAATAAGCAGAACAAATCAAGGTAAAAAATATACACTTCACTTAGGACTCTGGTGCTATAAAGCACTTCAGCTTTGCTTCATGCTGTGTAACTCCCTCAGAAACTTCCAAGTCATTTTCTTGTACTGCAGAAAAATGCATTAACTTGTCCCTTTTTATTTTTTTCTGTGATTTTTTTTGTTTGGTTTGGGGATTTTTTTCCAAAGGGCATATTTATGGGGTTCTTTTTTTGTTTGGTTTTTGGGTTTGGTTTGGGTGGTTTTTTTGTTTGTTGGTTTTTTTTGGTTTTTTTCAGTTTCTTGGGGGTTTTTTTTGTTTTGTCTTGGTTCGGGTTTTGTTGCTATTCTTGTTTTCCTTTGCCATCTATGAAAACCTAAGACTTGGGTATCAAGGAGACATCTGAACAAGGTTTTGGACAGCAAGAGTTTCAGTACCTGCCATGGATACACAGATGTTTACCCATGCTAAAATGTGAGAACGGCATTCCCTCTGTAACACAAAGGAAGCGATCATCTGAAAAAAGGACCACACAGAAGACAGCCCTGTACCCAAGGAAACAGAACAGCAAAGTGTCTCATTTTTCACACCAGATTACACAAGCAGTTACAAATTCTAAAGGAAGTATGCTAAAACGACTACTTTCCACTAAAGGAGAAAGGATATGATTTTACAAGCCCAATATTATGTTTTCATTCATATAATCTGGGAACGGAGCCAGACCTGACTGCATACATTCCATTTGACCTTTCAGGAACATTTATTTCAGTGCAGAACCTCCACACTAATACATAATTTTGAATTACACCACTAATGCCAGTCACAGACACCACCTCCCAGTGAAGCTGGAGTTATTTATAAAATCCTTCTGGGATCATAACCCGTAAAGTATCTGTCCCACAGATTACACCAGTGAGCCTGGCTGTCTACAGAAAGTGACAGCTCTGGATGCCAGTGATGCAATTCAGTAAATTGTGTTGATTAACAGGGAATCTTGCAATAATGGTGGTGACTGCTCCAAGGAAATAGCTCCACTTTTTTATGACTCTTCAGCTCAATGGTGCCCAGGTTTTTCAGCCAAGAAGAACATTAGCTTAGCCTGTTAATACGAGGTGGCTCCAACTACAGCAAGATGAAGGCAACCTACCCGTGGGTGGAAGTCATGGCAGCCAGAAATAAAATAAATCGTGGTGATTGCAGAGTTTACAACTCCGCAGTGCCCAAGTGAAAAGATGGATCCCAGTCCAGGATCCCTCATCCTACCCAAGGCCAGAAGCTTGGAAGGAGCTGCTACTATCGGAACAGCTCCTAAACCTCACACTCACCTTCTCCTCAGAGACCTTTCGAGAGCCAGCCCTACCACAGGTAATTTTCTTCTGCGTGTGTGTTACACCTGAGTAGAAAACATAGAATTTTGTTTAAAACCCTTCCTCAGCTTTTGTTTATTTTTAGAAATTTCAAGTTGCCACCTCATCTGTGCCATTCTATTTCTTTGCAATAGATAAATAGCATTTCCACCTTGCTAAAGGACAGAATAAATAAATTGGTTTTGTGAGACATTCAATGTTATGATTTCAGCTATACAGGTATTATTTTATACAAGAAAGGAGAATATATATTACATTTAGAATGAAACATTGGAGTACATAAAGAGGACTTGGTTGTTGAAGTGACTGGCGGCTCATTGATTAAAAAAATAAAGGTGGACTCTATTATCATTACTTTTCATTATATATCAGACTTTTTAAATACCTCCAAATTTTTAAACTCAACTCACAGAATCCCAGGATGGGTCAGGCTGGAAGGGACCACAGTGGGGTCACCTGTCCCAGCTCCCTGCTCAGGCAGGGCCATCCAGGGCACAGGGCACAGGATTGTGTCCTGATGGCTCTGGAATATCTCCAGTGAGGGCACAGCCTCTCTGGACAATCTTTGCCAGTGTTATCAGTAAATAAGTTCTCCCTCCTGTGCAGAGGGAATTCCTGGGCTCAGTCCCTGCCTGTGGCTCTGGTTCCATTGCTGGGGCCCTGCTCTGACTCTCCCTGCACCCAGGGACACCCAGGGACACCCAGGGACATCCAGGGACGCCCAGGGACACCCAGGGACGCCCAGGGCTGAGGGCCCCTCTCAGCTGGGGCTCCTCTTGAGGCTGAACAGCCCCAGCTCCCTCAGCCCTTCCTGCCCAGGGAGATGCTCCAGCCCCTTCATCCCCTTTGCAGCCTCTGCTGGCCCCGCTCCAGGAGCTCCTGTCCCTGCTGTCCTGAGGATCCAGAGCAGGACACAGCACCCCAGAAGTGCCTCCTAGGGCCGGGCAGAGGGGCAGCATCACTCCCTGACCTTGGCAGTGCTGCCAGGTCCTTTTCCACAGAGCTGCTCCAGCAGGGCCACCCCAGGCTGTGTTTGTGCCTGCTCTGACCCAGGAGCAGCACCCTGCACCTGGCATTGGTGAATTCATGAGTTTCTCAAAGCCAAAGTTATTGGCAATAACTGAAACAATTCATACTATCTGTTATTTGTTTGAGTCATGCTATCTCAGTAGATTCATTAAAAACCTTGGCAAAATAAAATGAAGAAACTACTTACATATTACCTGAATTTCAAAGACAAGCTAGCTTCTAATTGGATTTCTTTCAGACTTTTTATCACGAACCTAATGAAAAACCTGATACTCAAGACTCACACCTTCTCATTCTTCAGATTATTTGAAATAACTTTAGATTTCTTTTTAGGCTATACTTGCTGGTACTATAGTCAATTCACCACACTTAAACTGTAATTATGACCCCGAGTGCTGCAGATTGAGATAGGATTCATCAGGAGCTTGGCAATCCAGGAGTGTGTCAGACATGAGAGGATCTCACAAGAGCAGGGATTTCTGTCTCCCCTTACAGACCGTGATATGAGCTCTAAACCTGCTTTATTGAAACCATCAGTAATTTTCTCTATTGCCTTCAATCGATAAAAGATTTGACTTCCTATTATATAAGACTGATGATGACTTCATGGTGCTTAAAAGCACCAAAAAATTCTCAAATGTGATTTAACCCCTAGTCTTTTTGAAAACCATCTATTTTTTTCCCAGTTTCCCATTTCCTTTTTATTATGCACACACGTTATTGCTTTATTAACAACCTTCGGAGAATACTTCTAAATTTGGTGTAGCAGATAACTCGTCCCAATTCTTTCTTCTCTCAGTAGCTTTCAAAAACTTTTCTACAACTACCTTATCCCATCAACGCTGCATTTCAAAGACATTTTTCTTTCTGCTGACAGTTTCTGATGATCATAATTGCATTTTTTGCGGGTTTGTTTTTAAGTCAAACATACACTGAGGCCAGTGCATTTAAATTTTCGGAAGTAAAACTCATTATCAAAAAGACAAATAAATGGGAGGGTGAAATTGGATTCCTTTTGGTTCCCTTTATAATATCAAGCCGATGAAGTGTGATAGACTTAGGAGAACTGATTACTCTTAGTCAGAAATAAAACCAGTGACCATAAAGCCAACATCCAATGTGGCCTGTTTATTCTCTTCAGCCAAATGTTCAAATTTCCTATTCCACCACTAACTCTGAAGTGCAGAGACAATTTGTGAGCAGAATCCCTAAAGCCAGAAGGGATGGGACAGTGCTAAGTGACCCAGGATGTGATGATTATTCCGAGTACTTGCACTAAAAGGTTGACTCTTACTTTTCAAACTTTCTCTGTAATCTCTTCTGTTATTTAAATGCCTCATTGCATACACAACAAAAACCCAGTGGGAAAAAAAAAAAATAATTCCCATAGAAACTATTCCAAGGAACACAGTTCAATCATTTGTACCATAAAATTTTATGGACATTGACCAAGGCTTTTCTTTATCTATTTTTTTTTTTATCTGGCTTTATGTATGTTCAAGTGGAAATATTAATATTGGCCATGAAGAATTTCATAGGAACTTATTATTAAAAACTAATCTTCACCAGAAGAATGATCCCTACAGGAACTGTGATTCTAAAGACATTACAAGAAAGAATTTGCTTTAATATCTGAAACATCTACAGTGACATCATGTAAAAACAGAATTTATACAGATTTTTACACCAAAAAAGTATTTTCCACAGCAAAAAGATACAGAAGTAAAGAATAATTGAGTGCAATGGGGGTTTTTAATTTCTTTTTCCATTTAGATTTTTTTTAAAGGTTTGGAGTAGATTAATTTTGTAAAATCTTTGGGGATTTGCACACTTTGCTCTCCCATGACAAAATATTACTCTGAGCGTACTGTGTAGAGTATAATCATTCTTTTGGATGAGTAAGTACAAACTATCAGCTCCAAACACCTCAGAAGAGATTTTGATTCTACTGTGCAAATCTTTACTATAATCTTTTAGTCTCTAAATATGTGATATTTAGTCTTCTAACATCAGAGCTGACAAGATGCATGATATTCCAGAATAAGCTCATTTTAGTGAGATTATTTACTTAAGATACACCTGGCTATATTCTTGCCTATTACAAAATACACTGGTACTGCTTTTCTTGACAGGAAAAAGGCGGATAGCTCTTCTAAGGAGAAAATTCCCATCCAACAGCGCAAAATCTCACTGCCTCTTCTAAGGAGAAAATTCCCATCCAACAGCGCAAAATCTCACTGCCTTTTCCTGCTAGGGAACTCCCCTGATACAGGAACGACGGCACATTCTGAGAATGATTTTACTTACACAAGAAAATCCAAGCTAAATTGGTAAACCAGACTGGAGATCAGAACCAGAAGAATGCAAACACTTAACAAGCAATTTTTTTGTTCGCTTCTTTTTACACAACCTACTTGTCCTTCTGTCGAAGCCACCAGATTTATGGCAAAAATTTAAATATTCCTGGGTAAATTCATTCTTTGCTGCAATACTGAACTTTCCTGAAGGAGCCCACAGTAGAGTATTTATCTGTATTTATTCAGTATTTATCAGTATTTTTATCAGTTATCAAAAGAGCTCCAAATTAGCGCCACTCAGAGCAGAATGCCACATGAAATAGGGGCTGGAAACACAAGAGACACTATCTTAAGCCCATTTTCTCATCATCCTGTAGGACTTCAGATGACAGATCTGAAAAGATAATAATTAAGGATACGTAAACAATGTGACTGAATCTACCTCAAAGTTCGTAACAGCCAGTCTAAGAAATTTCTGGGTTTAAGGCACTAAAGGTTATTGATGGATGAGGTTTCTTATTAAATTCATTAATAGGTAATGGCACTCAAACGCAGAGACATCAAAGCATCCAATGTTCCAGCAACATCTGAGAAACAGTTAATGGTAAAGGGGAAGTCTCCAATCAAAACCAAGACAAAGAGTGTTTTTATAACTGAATGGCCACAGAAACTGTTAACTGATTTAGAGCACTCAGACAATTGTGTTTGTGACAATTGTGACTGTGACAGTCTCAGAAATAATCCTCACAGGTACTGGTAGGGACAGACAAGTGACAAAGATCTCAACCTTTGATGTAGGTTGGCTCAGTCTTATAAAAGTTTTCCCACATTTAAAGGGGATATGTTAAACACAACAGAAAATTCATGTAAGCTTCAAGAGAAAAGATACAGTGCAAAGGGGAAGAGGAGAGTGCAATATGTTTACCTAGGAAGGATCACAAAGTCATAGAAAAAGCAAAATTACTGACTGAATGAAGTACAGAAGCTTTACGAAAAGCAGAGAGAAAATGAGGGCATTGAGAAGAATATTCTCCAAGGTATCCCACTGCTCCTTTAACCACTGACTTAAAAATTAAAATAAAATATCGCAGAATCAGGAAAACCAAACATATCCCAATGTATAAAAGTCCAAAGGCCTTCACCTGTAAATTATTCACACCGACAGGTCTATAAATAATGGTGACATTAAAAAAAAAAAGGAAATTAGAATGTGAAAAGCCTAAGTATAGAAAGCACAACTTAGCTTCTCTTTAATCACATCAACCTCCCCAAAAATTATCAATTACAGGAAGGCATTAATGCCCACCAAAATTAAATAAAATCCTACTCACTAGAACTTCCAAATCCTTCAAATACCTGGAGAAGCAGCAGCAGCACCACTGAGGTCTCCACTAAAACCAAACATCAAAGCAAGAAAGGCCAAAAAGCTCATTTGATTATGCAAAGCATCCAATTTTAATCAAGCAGTCAGTTGATTACTCTAGGGAGAGAGGTCACTTAAAAATAACACAAAACAGAAATAAACATTGACTCCTGAAAGGAGGGGGGAGGAAAGGCGGGACCAAAGAAAACCTTTTCCAAATCTGCCCAAAAAATGATTTTAAAATGTGCTGTTCTCCAGCTCCCCGGCAAGTTTCCAAAACTTCTCCAGGGGCAAGTGAAATGTGCCTGGTTCTGTCATTTTTACTCAGACATCTACATGAAAAAAACAAAAATCTGCCCATGGGCGAGTGGCAGCTGCAACAGAATTTATTTGCTCCACCTTCCTCATTTTTGCACAACACAGCTCTGGAGTGAAACCTGGCTTCACATTCCTGAGAGATGATTTCAAAATAATATAAAAGGCAGTGTCTGTTAGTAAGTTACCAATATTATCTTAAATTGAGCCTCGAAAATTAGAGCCAGTGAGACAGGACACTCAGTGTCCTTGACACCTGTTCTATAAGATGAATTATTAAACCCGCCCAGATCTCTTCCATCAGAGCAAATTAACAAGATCCTGTTAATTTGAAGAAGAAATCACATCAGAGATCAACACCAGTGTTTGTTCTCTTATGGCACTTATGGGTTTTAATCACATCAGGTTTAGAACTTCTGATCAATACAATGAACTTCAGCTCACTAACATGAAAATTAATGAGCAAAACTGATTTAAATTGCAAGTTCATCAATTCATAATGAAGCTGAAGATAAAACCTCTTTATAGTTCCCTTTTTGCAAGCTTTTGGAAATTTTACCCAGGAACACTTTTCAAAATCATATTTTATTGTTTCATTGGGTTTTTTTTAATAAGTAATAGATTAAATTTTAAGCCAATCCTCAGTATATTTATTACCCCATGCAAAATACAGATAGAGAGAGTGCAAAAAAGCCCTTTATTCTCTGCAGGAGCTCTCGAGGTCAGAACTCCATCTGCATTTTTTAGTGCTATGCATATAATCTAAATCACAGTTGGATTTATGTTCCAGCTTTGGAATTTATATCACATTTATGTCACGTCTAATTCCACACCTTCATTCAAGGTTCAGGCTCTAAATGGTATCTGAAAATGCTGCAAAGTTTTGTTCCTTCTATTCATTTCAGCATTTACAGAAAAAAAAATCAGTATCATAACCAGAAATCTCACACTTCTATAATTAAAAGGATATGATAATATACATACATTCCCCCCCCAAAAAATAAAATCATCTACAGCTACAGATAACATTTGTTACACAGATTTAAACAGTAGGAAAAATAATGCATTCATCCTGCATATATATTGTCTTAAAATAAGAACTCTTTAAATGCCAATTTTCTGTATGTTAATTAAAATTTCCACCCAAAAGTTAAACAAAAAAAAAGAATCTAATAATATCAATATTATCCAGCACTCCTTAAATGCAAATTATTCTAAAAAATTAAAAATTAGGCAAAGGAATTTAAACAGCTCAGAAGTAGGCAAAGTGGAAGACCACAAAGCAAATGTAGAATATAATGACATTGTGTCAGTTTATCAAGTATTGACTTCTAATTTCAATTTTGATGTTAGTATTTTCCATAGATATGATGCTTAGAATAAATTGTTTTTACAGTGATAGATGAAAACTAATGTTTCAATATGAATATTGCAGCCCTTTTATTCCCCTTTTTATTAGGAATGCAAATGACATTGTATTTAAATGTAAATCAACTGGTGTTAGAGGTCACTGATCAAGAAGAATGATTTGCCTTTAGAAAAGTAACTGATGAGGAGAAAAATGGAACAAACTACAATTTATTTTTTTTTTTAATCACAGTTCTTTAATATGAATGAAAATTACAACAAGTAAACCACAAAAATTGAGATATTGCCTTCCTATGGACAGGAAGCCTGTCCTATGGTGATCTGCGTTTAGAAACTGTGGAAAAAACTTTTGGAGAAAGATCACTGTGATTGTAACAGGCACACATTTGAAAACAGTTTAAGGGGTAAGAACCCTGCATTGTCAGAAAAATAAGTCATAAAACCTTTTCCCACTCTAATCGCTTCAATTTTGGGCCTTGTGGATCACGCATTACCCCACAGCAAAACAGAGCAAGAAATGTTTAAGACACAGCTCCACTGCCTAAAACATCAGCAAAGAAATCCCAGAGAAATGCTGATGGCCTTTCAAATCTAAGTTGTGGCAGCCAGCAGCGTGTGCTGATGTTACACAGATTTGCACGTGGCATTCCAGTGCTCTTTTACACTACCTAATAATTAAAAATAAAAGCACAGAGGTATCTGTTACTTCCCCTTCCATACATATGGGCTATCATGTTCCATATCAAATATAGAACAAGTAGCCCGTGTTTGTAAGAGTATTACTAATCTAAACAAAGTGAAATTAAAAAGCTTTATCCACTGTGTGTTATCTGGAAATGGCGAGAAAGAAAGATACAGTGAAATAATAATGATGCTATAACCATTTCCTGACAGGGCAAGCCTTCTTTATTATTCTTTAACTACCAAAGAGTATCTCTATTAAATGAAGCTCCGAGATTTTCAAGAAGTAGAATTATGTTTACAATTTATTTCTGTTCTGTCCAAACATTATTCAACAGTCTAGGCTAGTTATTTTCAACCTTTATCTTTCTTTCAAAAAAAAAGGAAAAAAAACAACTTTGTGACACTAAAATGTAGCTCTAAAGCAGTCACTTGAAGCTACTTCAGATTTAAACAAGTTTAAATGTAACAGAACTTCTGGAAGACAGAGCTGAGACAAAGATGAGCAATATATTCTAACTAGGCAGTTCAGCATCCTCCTCGTGTATAACACCTCCAGAGGCAAGGTGGGATAAAGTATCTCCCTGCTGACCTTTACTTTCAGTCCTTATAAATCTGAGTTTGGCTCCTCGGGGTGACATTATTGCTTTGCCTCCTGTGGATTGTGGTTGGTTTGCATGGGGATTACAAAAATGACAGAAATATTTATGTTGGAAAAGGCCTCCAAGATCATGGAGTCCAACCCGTGACCGATGCCCACCTTGTCCCCAGCCCAGAGCACTGAGTGCCACGTCCAGGTGTTCCTTGGACACCTCCAGGGATGGGGATTCCAACATCTCCTTGGGCAGCCCCTGCCAATGCTTAACAACTTTGCATGTGGGAATTATTCCTGATGTCCACCCTGACCTCCCCTGGCCCAGCCTGAGGCCGTTCCCTCTCCTCCTCTCCCTGTTCCTGGGAGCAGAGCCTGACCCCCCCGGCTGTCCCCTCCTGTCAGGAGTTGTGCAGAGCCACAAGGGCCCCCTGATCCCCCTTTTCTCCAGGCTGAGCCCCATTCCCAGCTCCCTCAGCCTCTCCTGGGGCTCCAGCCCCTTCCCCAGCCCCGTTCCCTTCCCTGGACAGCTCCAGCCCCTCAATGTCTGCCTCGGAGTGAGGGGCCCAGAACTGGACATAGCAGTCGAGGTGTGGCCTCACCATGGCCAGTACAGGAGGACAATCACTGCCCTGGTCATTGCTGTTTCAGAGAGCAAGGAGGGGACAGATTTTAGCAGGAGTAATTCAGTGAATTCCTAAAGCAGAACCTGAGGGAAGGAGAAAAGGACCAACTAATCCAACTTCCAATAGTAAGAGATTCAGCAACTCCAAAGGCCAAAGCAGAAGAATCCCTCTGACCTAAAATACTGGGAGTGAGGGTAATGTCCTTCAGGCAGCTTTGTCAGTAGATTCAGTTAGGGGAGGAAGTCATGTTTTGGGATCTGAAAACTGAGCTGGAATTGAGGGACAAATGTGGTTGGAAATGTAGCCTCTATCTTTGCCTCAAAGATTCTCCAACCAACTTCCAGTGTAAGCACCTTCACTTCCTGGAACTCTTTTTAACTCAGCACCTCTTACTAAAAAAAGAGGCACATATGATTCCCAAACCCCCATTTTCCTTACCTCCCAGTTTAATAAAGCATCTCAAAGCTACATCTCTACGCTGTAGAAATGACAAATCACCTGTAACTTCCAAATGTGTGTTGGAAAAGAGCACGGATTTCTGGAGCAGGTTGCACTCCAGAGCATCTGAACCCAGCACCCACCAACCATGTGCCACAGTAACATAAACCACGTGCCCAACATCCCATTTCTGAAACTCTGGAATGATACAGGAATAATCAGAACTACAAGAGTGATAATTATTTTTTTCCTTGATATATGAAAATCACTGTGCATCTACAAACTCCGTATTCTACAGAACTGCCAACCTTTTCAATAAACAGACCAAAGGAGGAAAGAGAAATATGTCAGAGGAGAAATCGGTTAAAATGCCTGACAAAAACCCAAGGCTTTTCATTTTAATACTGATAATTACAGAAATTAAATAATGCTGGCAGTGGTATGATGATAATTATACATACAGAAAAAAAAAAGGAGCAGATTAAGCAAATTACTCAGAAAAGCTGTCTCATGAAAATACATACTTTAAATTTTTATATTTTTTTAGACAGGAAATGGTGCTATCACTTAAAAAAGTAGATTATGTGATTATCATCCATTTCTCTTAGAAAACAGAATTTGTGACATCGCTTACAGATTCCTGATCTACACTCTCCAAGAGCATCACCTTCATACCCATAGTCAAACAACAAAATTTAACAGAACTAGGTTTGGCTATAGCCCAAAACCTAATCCAAACCAAAATAAAAACAAAAAAACATATTGCAAGCCATTTCTTTTGCTTAAAGCAGAACCAGCTGGATGTGCTGCTCAGAAATCTAATTAGAGCTGTAACTGAAATTATTTTCTTTTATTCTAGCTCACAGTCCAAGTATACTACACACTGGAATCTCAGTAAGAACCTGTCCAGCACAGCCCATCAGTGCTGCCACAGCAACATCGTGCTGAAAAATTGTCTGGTCATCTCACCCCACATTTCATCCCATCCCAGGCCTTCTGCCACATGAGAAGATGCCCCGAGGGCTGGAGGCCCCTCTGTTACAGGAACAGGCTGGGAAAGCTGGAATTATTCAGACTGGAGGAGAGAAAGCTCCGGGGAGAACTTAGAGCCCGTGCCAGCGCCTGAAGGGTCTCCAGCAGAGCTGGAGAGGGACATGGGACAAGGGATGGAGTAACAAGACAAAAGGGAATGGCTTCAAACTGGATGAGGGAAGGTTTAGATTATATTTTAGGAACAAATTTCTAAATGGGTCATGAGGCATTGAACCAGAGAGCCCTGAGGAGCTGAGGCTTTCCCTGGATCCTGGAAGTGTCCAGGGCCCGGCTGGACAGGGCTTGGGGCAACCTGGGCTAGTGGAAGGTGTCCCTGCCCCTGGCAGGGTGTGGGACTGGATGGGTTTTCAGGTCCCTTCCAATCCAAACCTTTCTGTGATTTGATGAACATTATAGGCAGGGGGTGGGTCTTTAGGGTCCCTTCCAACCCAAACCATTCCACAATTCCATGACCCACTACCATTTCTTCATGCACTGCAGTGCTGGGCTGCTTGAACATCTCAAAAAAAAGTGCTTTGCTGTTTTGTAGATAGATGTGGGAGGGCTTCTGCTCCTGCCTCACTTCCCAGGTGCAGCCTGAACATCCCTTTCATCCCTGGAGGTGCCACAAAAGCCGCATCCCCCAAGCTGCTGCCATGGCCCACTTCAAGGAAAACGGCAACAAACGTGAACCACAAACGGTGCCTGAATGGGGGCAGCGAAACACAGGGACCAAACAGGTTAACTGCAAACTGCAGCTTCTAATTTCTTATTTTATTCTGGCGTGAACAAATTAACAAACTGTTATTAGCCTCAGTCAGAACTGAACTGGCAGAGGAAGAGCTGGGAGGAAATTTCAGGTGCCACTGAACTGGAACTTATCTAATGAACTTGCTGGTTTGAATTCCTGGCTACATTAAGTGCTGTTACTTTAAAGGCTTAGAGGGATCTATTATAACAAGAAAAAGGGGGAAAAAAAACCTAAACAAGCCACACCTTTTTCTTTAATTCCAATTTTAAAAAAAATTAATACATCTGATGCAATTATTTCTTGTATGGAATAACGGGTCCAGGCTTTTCCTTTGTCAATCCCACAGTTCAAATTCGCCATCAAATCCATGGCTGGGCTCAGTGATCTCAGAGGTCTTTACCAACCTTAATAGTTCTGTAATTCCATGAAGGAAATCAAGGAATCACTGTCTCTAGAACTGTCTTTTTATTCCAGCTTTGCCTTTGCAGGTCCCAGATGGAATTTCTCAATCATTTAAGATTTCATGCCACATAAAGTTTGCTGTACAAATGGGAAAATCAGCATTTAGGCAAATCAGCAGTTCTTTTCAACCCAATAATTATTTCTTTTATAAAGAGATAAGTTTAAAACAATGATATGCAAATTGTCTCTCTAGTTTTTTGGTCATCTGCTTATTTTTTCAAATCGTGAGCACACTGTTGACTTTTAAAGTGTTTGAGAAAAGTTTTTAATAGCACAACTGCACCATGGAAGAGTTTGACTATACTTTTATTGACCTATAAATGGAAAATTAACTCTTTTAAATTTGCTAATTCATATAATTATTCTAAATAATGATATTTTTTTAAAACATAGCTTTTGACTACAGAGGCATTTTCAGTCCTGTTTAACACTTGGTTTCTTCTACCTTCGTTAAATTTCTGCAATGAGTCCAAGTTCCCATCACACAAGCATGGGAATTATTATTCTGCTTGAAATCTTGCCTGAAATTTTACCTAGGGCATCCCAGATTAAGGGAGGGGGAGGAATAAAGAATTTTCCTTAGATTAAGGGGGAAGATTAAGGAATATTTGATTAATAATCAAATAGTAACGTAGAATGTTTCACCTCATGATTTTCTGTGCCAACTTCCATGTGAGTTTCTTCAAAAGCATGCATGGGGGAAGAAATTAATAGATTTAATGATGATTGATATTTTTGTCCAGCTTTTGACTAAGTCTGTGCATGCAGCAATAAACAACTGAAGTGAAACACTGAAATTAACTATTACTGTTTACACACATCTCTTTTCAAACCATGATTTTATTACGACTTCAGCCTTAATCCATGCAGAAATAATCTTTAGCCTTGCAGGTAACTTGCAGAAAACTGTTCAATAAATTTTCACTTGTTCCAAAGAATCAATATAGAGCGTATTCATCAAATATTTACACACACACACATGATCGACAGAAAGTCAAATCAACTTTCAACAAATCAACAGAACTATGTTCGCTGCTACAAAAAAACAGAAGTGAGATGTAAGAATATCTGCATGCCTAAGTGTAGTAGTTTGGCCGTGATTGGCCAGTGTATATTACTGACACTTGATAAAACCAATGAAAGCGTGGGTGCGCCTTTGCGAATACACCTTTTAAGTGCAAACGCGGGAACCAGCTCTCTCTTGGTTTCCGGCTGGGACACAGGGAACAGCTGCTGCCGGCCGCTGCCCTGGCAGGCCCCGAGGCCTGGCGGGGGCCGGGCTGGGTATGGGCGCTGCCGGGAGGGGGAAAAAGATCGCGGGGCCGAGCCACGGCCGCTGATATCTGGCTGATGGAATTCGAGCTCCCCTCTCCAGCAGCACGGTCGCTGGGAGAGCTCCTCAGGGCTGTCCCGGAGCCACGAGAGATCGTGCCGCTGAGACCGGGCGGGGATGGCTTCCTGAGTGGAGTTTACTCTGGACTGATTTAACCCTGATGAGACCGAGGGGTGGAGAGAGGAATCTATTAACCCTCTCTCTCCAGCNAAAAAAGCCAGTGTTAAAGTGACTGTGACTGTTGAGAAATTTAAACAGAGAAATGAAAATTTTGTCCTAGAGAAGAAGATAAAGAAGAGAACCTTTGTTGTTGAACAGTTTTGTCTTTAAAAAATAAACCCCATGAATCGATTATGGCCCAGAAGCACAGCTATTAAAGAGCTGTGAACATGGGAGGAATTTCATGATACAAATGTTCTGGGCGGCTGTTATCATGGAAAGTTTGTTTTGTCTTGTTTTCTTTTGGTTTTTAGTTCCATAGTGAGTAAGAGATGCTCCAATCCCTAGAAGAATTGAAGAAAGACTATTCTAGAATTGAAAAAACTGACTGAGAGTTTCTAAATGTAATTTCTGTATGTTGTTAATGAGGATGTAATAATTTTTGGTAATAGAGGAAGAATGTTTGAAGGGTTTCATTCTAATTCTTAGAGATTTTTTTCTTTCTTTTTGTGTTAGTTAATAAAGTCTATCCTTTTCAAGTTTAAGCCTGCTTTGCTCTTGATTACAGAATTTCTTTTTTTTCAAATTGGCAACCCAAATTAATAGTTTTCTGTCTGGTTGAAACTGAAACCACAACACCAAGTTAAATGTGGAACAAGTGGCAAACACATCAGATTCAGGTGACCAAAATAACCACTCCAAATAACGTTTTACTGCTTTACCTTTCTTTCAACAGGACTAACAATCACTGACCAAATCAAATGCTTTAACTACCTGCTAGAGCACAAAGATCTTCCTGAAACAATCCATTATCCACCTGCCTGCAGACAATCAGCTTAAATGTAGCTAAGATGTCTCAGAAGAAAGATTTTCAGTTCAGGCTGGCTGTCCATTATTTGCAATAAAATATTTTCCCAAGCATCTTCTATTCTCTACAGAAAAAAGAATTAAAAAAGAAAGAAGAAAAAAAAACAGGTAAAGGGATGGAAATTGCAATCACCACAAGGATAAAGAGAACACTAAAAATGGTTCAGCCACAAAATCTGAGTTATTTGGTAAAATGGGATCATTCATGAAAACTGATGCAATATAAAAAACAAATCAAAAGTAAAAATAAAGAAAAAAACAAAACTAACTACTTCTGAAAGGAGTGGGAATAGTGTGGAAAGGAATGACTAAAAGGTTTTAAAGGTCATGTGGAAAGCAACAGAACTGCCACGGTGCATTCAGCCTGGATTCTCAGCTTTCAGAGCAGTGAACAAGAAACAAGAGGTACAGAAGGAAGTCACGTGGCCTCTAAACCTCCTGTCTAGAGAATCA
Organism: Tichodroma muraria; assembly: GCA_013390105.1. Classification (NCBI taxonomy): domain Eukaryota; kingdom Metazoa; phylum Chordata; class Aves; order Passeriformes; family Sittidae; genus Tichodroma; species Tichodroma muraria. The sequence continues at coordinate 76,823 of WAAG01083954.1, read as the reverse complement.
CACTCCCAGTCAAAAACGAAATTATTATCTCTCTGTCCTGTTATATAGATATTATTTTTGGATTTCTTCTTATGTTGTCCAATCCAACCTACACCTAAATCTTTCAAGATATTACTCTTGTGACATTCTGACTCATCCATATACACCTGGAGCTGCTTCCCCCTCCTCTTCTTGATGTTATCATGCTGCACCTCACTGTCTGCACACTCTGCTAACAGCAATCTTATTCCATCACATGCATTCAGAAAACTACTACAAAGGTACTTCAGTTTTTTGTAAAGTCAGTGCTTTCTCAAACTTCTTCCACGAACTAAATCACCTCTCTGCATCACTCTGCTCACCTTACTTTTAAAGCATTTCAAAACTTCACTCAGACACCCACTGGGCTGCACTTTAATGAGCCTTCCCCTCCTGCAGCACTGATGGTTTCAGCAGCATCCACCTGTTCCTCACCACTTCTTCCCATCCACATGCTCTGCTCCCAGTTCTGCTCATACAAGGATTTGTTCAGGTGCAGAACGAACCGAGTGAAACCAGGAAGAAAAAAAGAAAAAAATCCAGGTTTGGAATAAGTATTTCTAAAATGAAAGTTAATTTAGACACATCAGCTGTGCACAAATGACAGAGAAGAGCTCAGGAGCTGGCACAGAAAAACAATCATCTACAGCAGCTGCCTGACCTAGCCCTGGAGCTAAGGAATTACTGAAAATAAGCTTTCTGCAACAGGACTTTGAGTTCAGCTCCAAACACCCCAGAAAGCAGCTGACTAAACTGTGAACAGGTAGCGCTGCACCCTCTCAAAGGCTGGGCTTGACACCTGCAAGGAAACTCTTCCAAAGATCTGTTCCCTCACTGCTTCCTCTCAGCCTCCTCCCAGGGCTTGACTTGGCTGCACCATGGAAGGAAACTCCATGGACAGTGCTTGGGATTGGGATGGGTTGTTATCACTGCCCCTTGCTTTGGTGACTGATTCTAACTCTGTGTTTACACTCCTTCTGAAAAAATCCAGCTTTCACTTGGAACAGAGGGGCTGAGTCTGGCTTTGCCAGGTATTTACACTGCACTTGGCACAAACAGAATGGGAACACTGCCCAAGACTCATAACCAAAGGTACTGCAGTAAGTGACACCCCAGCCTCCCCTTCTCTCTCAAAGAGCCATAAAAATCATTACAGAAACCATCACTACCCACATGACAACAAGGTGAAGTTCTCTTGTTTCCCAACTCCCTCCTTTTCTTCTTGAAACAGAAATTCAATCTGGAAGTGCTGCTATAATGTTCATCAAATCACAGAAAGGTTTGGGTTGGAAAGGACCCTAAAGATCATCCAGTCCCACCCCCTGCCATGGGCAGGGACACCTTCCACTAGCCCAGGTTTATCCAAGCCCCATCTAACCTGGCCTTGAACACATCCAGGGATCCAGAGGTGGCCACAGCTTCTCTGGGCACCCTGTGCCAGGGCCTCACCACCCTCACAGAGAACAATTCCTTCCCAATATCCCATCTATCCCTGCCCCTCTGGCAGTGGAAGCCATTCCCTGTGTCCTGTCCCTCCAGGTCCATGTCCCCAGTCCCTCTCCAGCTCTCCTGAGCCCCTTTAGGCCCTGCAAGCGGCTCTGAGCTCTCCCTGGAGCCTTCCCTTCTCCAGGTGAGCACCCCCAGATCTGCCAGCCTGGCTCCAGAGCCCTTGGAAAATTTTCTCACATGGCAGAAGTCCTGGGATGGGATGAAACACGGGAATAGAAACAAGGGAGCTCTTGCACCATGATCCAGAGAACCCTGATCTGACATTCCCTTCTCTCTGAACCAAAGTGTCTGGAAGTTTCAGTGTAATTTTTGCAAACCACCTGTCTTCCGGAGCAGGTGGAAAGGCTGTGTGGAGAGCGTTTTCCTGCAAATGAAATTTGATTAGTACACGAACCTTCCACATAATGTTCTTATAATGAGTAAATTAGTAGGTGATATAAACCTCTGGAAAAGGGAAGACTGTAATGAAAACCTTATTATCCTTTTTACAGTAAGGCTGAACAGAAACTGATGTTATGTTTAAATTGATCACGGTTTTATTCCCACCCCCAGGCAAAGCTGCAAAAACTCAATGAGCAGTGTGATTTCATTAAATATACGTATAATGAACAATTTTCTTGTCCTTTGAAAACAACTGATTTGAAGGAAGACTGCGGCATAATGACTGACATCTGGATTCTACAGCCTTTTCAATCTGCATAGGATTTCCTATTACTGACTGAAGGTGAAAGAATCACCAACACAGAGAAAGGAGAGGAAAAACAGCCTTAATAAGCTGGGAGAACATAAATTTTAAAGAGCTGAGAGAAATGCAGTAACGTTGTGGAGTTGGTGGGAAGTCTGCTATGCTGAGAAAGCTGTTCAAACATCCCCTCTGCTGAGCTTGGAAGAGGATGCTCAGGACACCCATGGACTTCAAAGAAATCTGGAACTGTCATGGATTAGAAACTGCCCTGACCGTATCCATTTGTACCCGAAGTAGGACAGCAGTTGTCTTGGGAAAGCACTCTAGGAAACGGTAGAAAGAAAATATTTGGCTTTCCAGATATAAATCTCTGCTCCTGGGAAGGAGAGAGCAGCAGGGTATGAGACAAATACACAGAAGTTACTCAGCTTCGTTTTGTTCTAACTCCACAGAGGAAAGAAACCTGGCTGACCTCTAAAACTCAGAAAAATCCCTACACCAGAAAAAAATTAGCATTTAAACGTGGAATTTTTCTGTTTCTCTTACATAAAGAGGTCTGAAAAACTGCTTGATCCTTAAAATATCCATCACTCTACGACTGTACTTTTTGAACCAAGAGACATCTATAAACACAAATGGTTACAGGCTGTACAGTTCCAGTGAGAGAGACACTGTGTTGGGTATTTCACTGAGAATCCTCAAAATTCATTCATCTGGAAAAGCAGCAGCCCGACCCATACGGGCAGATGACATAAATCTGAGATGCTTGTGGTTCTGCACTGCCACGCCCCCCAAGTGGCCGTTTCAAAATTATTATGGAAATTTTAAAGATTACCTGTTCTCAAAATAACTGAAATGTTAAACACAAAAAAATTTCAAGCTTATTACATGAGGTTCAGTGCAAGGGCATTTTAAAGAGTTTAAAGCATTTTTCACTGATGCTATGGTGTTATTCTCAGAAGGAAACTGATTTCACCACTAATGGATCTGAGAAGAATCTGGAGAAGCAATACAGAAGGGAACAGTACCAACTCAGAAAAAAAATATATAGAGATATTTAACAGAAAATCCAAGACAAAATGGTACAGTAACTGCAGAGTTGTATTTTGAATTGTTTGTAACCTGTCCAACTAATTACCATCACTCTATGCTCTGACCATAGAGAAAACCAATATCTAATCTGGTTTTCAGTGTCCAAAACACCTCTTCAATCTGACTCTTACTGGAACTTAAAGTCCCCCAAGTCAAGGAGATAGACAGAAAATGCATTTTCTTTTTTACCAGCATTAAAACATGAAGTAACTTCTTGCATAAATACATAAAAACCTGCATTCTGATGGGATTAATTAACAAGTGATTAGTATTTGCAAGCTAAAGGAAATGTGAGAAGTAAATAGGTGACAACAGAATGCCAGTCCTGCAAAAAAAGCAATTTTCCTAACATCAGATTAATTTTTCCACAGAGGAACTTTTCACATACAGTTTTCATCTTGATAGTGAATCTTTGATCAGTGTCTCTGAAAAAATAATCTCTGTGAAGATTAAGAAAACAAAGGAACCCAGATAAACTCGAAAAAGGCAATGAAACTTTCAAGCTATCAGGTAAATAAATTATTACAGGCACCTCGGTGGAATACAAAGAGTTCATACAGTATTATGATGGAAAATGAAAGTTTAAAAACCAAAAAAACAAACAAACAAATATAAAAAAAGGTGAGACTGGCACCTTTTCAAATGAAGTAATATATTAAGTAGTGATAGCAATTGGCAAAAAGCAGCCAATGTCCATCCAGGATCTAATCAATGCTGTGAAACCTGACCCCTGAGGCAGCTGCTCTGTCTGAGACAGGGGAACAAGGGTGTCACCAGCAAGAGTAACACGAATGCATGGTGAGCTAGAAAATAATTCCGTTTTAGTGACATGATATTACTCAGTGTATCCATTCCCTCTAAAACACCTTTAACCAACACTTCAGTCCCAGCCATCTTTTCTGGAAGCTTCCCTGTGAACACCCTTCAGAGGCTGTTTCACAACAAGGATGATGCTCAGACTCCCCCCGTTTTTTCTTCTGGGCTTCATCCTCTTTGCCTTTTACCTTTCCTACCTCCCTTTCCTACTGGCTGCCAGCTCTCTGCAACACTTCCTGCTTCCAAAGCAGTTGAAAAAGATTCATAATTGGCTTTCACATCTAGAACATTTTTTCAGAATTATTTTTGGTCTCCCGTATAACGTTTTGGGTATTGAATACTTGCACATTATGATACCTTTTTAAAAAATTCTCTTACCTAAAAGTAGCTTTCACTGCTGTCCTGGGTCCTCATTGCCTTCCCCTCGTTTTCTATTTTAATGAAAATTATTTATTTTCCCTACTGCCTTGAAATGGTTGGACTCTATGATTTCCCAGGTCTTTTCCAGCCTAAACGATTCTAGGATTCTGTGAAGTTTCTCAAGAACAAAATCCCAAAGCGTTCTTTTTAATTGCCTTCTAATCATATCTCCCTGTATGTGTAGCTCTTTTTGGAGATTAAACACCACCATAGTGAATTTGCCTTTTTCCCCCACCTCCTACAAGGCTTTGAACCAAAATTTCTGTGATCACTGTCTCAGATGTTTTCAACAGTAGCAGTTTTAGTCCCAAACTTGTTCAAAACCAAGTTTTCCTCTCCTGTGATCCCTGACTACACTTCAGTAAAGTTGCCTTCAGACAAATTCTGCCTTATCCTCACTGAGCTTTTCCTACTTCATTGCAGAACTTCAGTCCATGCAATATAAATATATTGCCTGTTAAAACAATTAACTCCTTTATTTAATTGGATTCTGAGCTTTCTGGAAGCACAACCTCACATCTTCCCTCTATAACTTATACAGCATCACCAGTCCCCAGAAAGAATTCCTGCCACCACTTTGGGAAAAAAAAGGAGGTGAAGAGTAAAGCGACTATTTCTAATGATTAATATAAATAAATAAATAAATAAAGCAGAATACTCCATCATAAATCTCCCTGTTCAGATTGCAGATCTTATCAAGCTCGGTGACCAGGGGCAGAAATGGCTGATGAAAATGCATTTTTCACCAGTGCATAAAACAGAGAACAACATGGGAATAGGATGGGGAAAAGTAACTCTGTGTGTAAAATGGTTGGCTTGAAGATAGCAACTGATCCCAGAGCCCTCTGAAAAACTAAAGTTCTGCACAGCTTTGTTCAGGAAGAAAAAGGCAAAATACTTGTATGTCACTATCTATTCTACATCTACATTCTTAATGCCTCATGTCCTTCCACCTCCACAAAGGTCTGGCAGAACCAGACGTATCTACTGAGTCTCCATGACAGGAGACATGGGATGCTTTCCATATGAACAGAGTCTAAACACACCTCATTACTCAAGTTTTAAATAAATCAGAGAAAAAATATGATTAAACCACACCCCACCCCTGGCAGTGTCCAAGGCCAGGCTGGATGGGGCTTGGAGCAACCTGGGCTAGTGGAAGGTGTCCCTGCCCATGGCAGGGGGTGAGAACGGGGTGATCTTTAAGGTCCCTTCCAACCCAAACCATTCCATGATTCTGAGCAAAGACAGATGGCATGGAGACAAACAGAACTCCCAACAGTTCCTACGACACAAGAACTTAAACTCACCTCAAATTCTTCACTCACCGCATTTCAAACCATCAAACAGGCAACATTTCTCCCCTCAGATTCGTGGAAGCAATTGCAGCAGGATGTTTCAGAGGTGAAGGGAACGTTAGCAAGGGAAGCTGTGAAACAGTAACATACCTGTCCTCAATTAAAAACTCTGGTCCAGCTGCTGCCCTGAGACTCAGAGTCCATGGGATGGGCAGCTGGTTCTTAGAGGCTGGCTGGAATATCCAGGGATCAGTCAAACCTCTTGTTTTATAAAAAAAAAATATCCTCTTGTTTCCAAACACCACCACAGAAAGAAGGACAGATTTTGTTATTAACTTTCCCTGTGATCAGCATGTTCAGTATTTTCTGAGTTGCAGAAATGTCCGTACAACACACGCCTGGACTTGGGCAGAGTTTGGCGTTCCAGAGATGTCATCAGACCAACCAACAATTCTGCTAAAATCCTACACTTGTTCTAACACGTAACAGTCAAGGGACTTCATCAAACTTTCACTGTTCAGGTCACTTTCAAACTTTTTAGGCATCCACATGTTTGTGTTTAGGTTTAAGCATCAAAGCTCCTGAAACAGAGTCAATGGAGGCATTTCCAAAAATCCTTCAAAACATCTCAGGCAGATATTCTCAGCCATATTAAAGTTGTACTGAATTCAATTCATCCCAGTATTTGCTGATTTACAAATGTATAAGACAGCACTTCCCGAGCCTAATTAAAACTTTCCTCACACATCTGTTAAAAGCAAAAATAAACTAAAAAAAAACCAACAAAAACCCAAACAAACCCAAAAAGCAGCAATAATAAACTACATGCTCCACTTCACAAAGCTGGATTTCATTCACAAATCTATCAGGTTTTATTCTCCACACGAGATGACTCATTGCATGTACACTCCCTTCAATCTTCAAACATTTTGTTAATATATGCAGGAAACAAAGCTACAACAGTTTGCTTATGAAAAGGGAGGCTTTTCTATAACCCAGAGATTGCAAAGGTGCAAGAATTTGCCTTGTGCAGAAAAGAATATTCAGTATACAGTGGAATATTTAAGTAACAGAGACATTCTTTCAGTGGGATTTCCCCATGTCTCACAGAATAACAGAGAAATAATGATAATAATAAGGAATTATTCTACACGAAAGACAAATAATCAGGTAAATTTGGCCCAAAGCTAGAGGGAAATATCAGCCAAATATTGGTAGGGATTGCCTGAGATTACCATTTTCTTTACCTAAGAAATGAATAGAAAGGCACAAAGCCCCAAAAGCTCACTTTCAGTCTGAAATTTATGATGATACACTACTCTTGGTCAAAATGTAATGGAGAAGGCGAGAACACTGAAAACAGTAAAATCCGGAATTTACTCTCGGTCTTTCATCAGCCTGTTTTTATGGTATTTGACAGGAAGCCACCCTAGCAGCCCCTAAAGAGTAAGAACATCACAAATCTTAGTTTTATTGCCCTTTTCATAAAAAGTTCTTCAAAAGCTCACGTTTCACCCTTCTTCTAACTCCAGATTTTTTGACTTTGATGTTAAGTTTTAAACAGACAGGTATTTTAAACTTCTTTTCTTGTTGTGCTTTCCACTTGCACATCATAACACCTAACCTCTCTCTCAGAATTCCTTCTACTCATTTTTATTTCTTAATGCAAGCCAGAAAAGTGCCTCCATTACTTTTTCACTCCCCATTCTGTACGTGGCAGAAATCTCTATTTCCTTTGTTTGATTTGAAATCAAAGAGAGTTGTAAGAAACTAGACAGCTCCTCACAACAGCAGAGGAAACATACAGAGAGCTCTGTTTTTCTCAAACACAAGACCTATCATTTTACCTCATCTAGAGAAGAAATAAACTCCACAATTCCTTTAAATCAGGCCATAGGCTACAGACTATACTATCAATCATAACCATTACTCAAATCCAAACAGTTCCAACATCCACATGCCTTCTCTGTTAATAAAAGCAGCAAGACCATTTTTCAAGCTGAAAGACTATGTAACAGTAGCAGGAAACAGAGAAAATTAAAAATAACCAAGTAAAATGAACAAAACATTCCTGTAGGTCGCACCATCCTCTGATAACTGATGAGGTTGTTATTCTTCTTCCTCCCAAATTTTCAACAAACTAAATGTTTACTTCCAGGGATGGGATTAATAAAAAATATGATTACAAAGGGCTCTCTTTTTCTTTAACTCTGAATTTCCCCAGTCTGAGACAGACGCTACACGAGTCTTGGTGAAAACTGAGATGTGCTGTGCCGTGGGGAAAACTCACTTTTTCCCTTAAAACCAGTTCAAACCATGTAATCATTTAAAGAAAAAAAAAAAATTATCTAGGTGTTTCTGGTTTGTCACCTCCTGGATTTAAATGGAAGTAGAAATATGGGCTCTTTGATCATTACAGAATGTTTATGAAGCTGCACAGGAATAATTCACAGTGCTGGCCTGTGACAGCAGAGGAGACAGTGATTTAATTTCCAGCACCTCAGCAAGCCCTAGGTGGGTGCTGGTACTACAAAAGAGGAGAATCATCCTTGCTGAAGAGCTCCTCCAACCTCCCCCTAAAGCAGGGCAGATTTGGGCAGAAGGGCTGTAAAACCTTCTTTTTACAGGAGCCAGGGATAAAATGTGACATTCTTTCTAGAGGACAGGGAGCTGTTGCTTAGAAACTGTTTACAGACAGATCCTGCTGATGTACCTAAAAAAAAAGAAAGAAATTAGGTCACTCTTGGCTGTAGGTAGGAGAGATCTTTATTGATATAAGCCCCTCCACATCTCTCCTTACTGTCAATAATTAACAATCCTTTAGGAAGGCTGCTTGGATGCTCTTTCAACCAACAACTGCACAATCCAATGGCAGAATTACCCATTTTGAAACAATCTGGTGGGTAAATTGACATCACACTTCCCTCAGGGGGCTGAGCCCAGGTTCCATCTTAGGAAGGGACTGGCATCAAAAGTGAAATCAAAAGGGGGTGGGGCCAAAGTAAAATTAATCTTAAATGTTGCAGAGAAAAAAAAAAAAGAGAAAAAATTAAGAAAAAACATGACAATATCACCAGGCCAAAGGAAAAAAAAAAATCAGTTCTACTTTTTAAAGGCCTGATGAAACAAGGTCTGCTAAAACTGAAAGGGGAAAGGCCACAACATTTCTTTGAAGCCATGAGAGAACGAAGTTTGCCTTGAAGAACGAAAGGTGAGGTTGGAACTGGATCACTTTATTAAGCAAGTACTAAAAGGAGTTCCAAAGTATCTAAAACAAAGTTGCAAGCGAGCACTCCTTGCTCACAGAGAAAACAAACTCATTCAGAGCAGATGGGAAAGAAAAATTCTATCAATGCC
>WAAG01083954.1:31391-53115 GCA_013390105.1 Tichodroma muraria | reverse complement strand
GGCGCGGGCGCTGCGGAGCGGGAGGCGGCGGGGAGGCACGGGAGCGATGGAGAGAGGCTGCTTGCGAGAGCGGGTCGTGACAGCACCAGGGGAATGGGATCACGTTGAAAGAGAGCGGGTTTGGATTAGATAAAAGAATATTAGATAATAAGAAATTCATCCGTATGATGGTGGGGAGGCCCTGGCACAGGTTGCCCGGAGAAGCTGTGGCTGCCCCATCCCTGGAGGTGCCCGAGGCCGGGTTGGACGGGCTTGGAGCGACCTGGGGATCGTGGGAGGTGTCCCTGCCCGGGGCAGGGGCTGGAACGAGATGGGCTTCGGGGTGCCCTTCCAGCCCGAAGCGTTCCGTGGCTCTGTGCCGGCGGTGCCGGCAGCGGGGGCTCTCCAGGCGCAGCCGGGTGGCCCAGGGCCAGCGCTGGCAGCTGTGGCAGCAGGGCTGGAGCGGGGAGCCGGAGGCGTTCTCTGGGAGCGTTCCTGTGACCGTCCCATGCGCTGCCTCAGGTGCCTCGCAGGGGGAAGATGGGTGAGATACGGGTGTACCCTCAGGACTGATTGCGAGGGCCTCAGTTCTCCTGTTCTCTTAAACTGCAAAAACTCTCTGTGTATGTCTTTCTTCCTTGCGCGTTCGGCAGCCCTACCTGACAGGAGGCTGTAGCCAGGTGGGGGTCGGGCTCCGCTCCCAGGGAGTCAGCGACAGGATGACAGGTCACGGCCTTAAGCTGCACCAGGGGACATTCAGGTTGGACATTAGGAGGGATTTCTTTACAGAAAGGGTGATTGGACATTGGGATGGGCAGTCCAGGGCGGTGGTGGAGTCACCATCCCTGGAGGAGTTTGAGGAAAGACTGGACATGGCACCCGGTGCTGTTGGGTCATAGGTTGGACTCGATAATCTCAGAGGTCGTTTCGAACCTGATTGAGTCTGTGATTTGCTGATTCTGTGCACCGAATACCAGGGTTTGGTCCTCTCTGCAAAGCCTTGCACTTTCATTTCTCCCTTATTTCAACTGTATTGCTCATCTTACCAACTTTATTTTATTTTATTTTTTTTTGCGCTACGCTGGCAGCACCTTCTGCTGTGTCTTTTGGACAGAACGTGCTGGCACCATCCTGCTCCAAAACCGCAGAGCCCGAAGTCCCGAAAACCCCAGTGGTGGAGGATCCCTGTGGAGCGTGGGTGTCGCAAGGGGATTTTGCCGTTCCCATGCAGTGCGAATCCCACTGACGTGCTGTTATTCCAGGCATCCTTTGCACCTCTTGTGGCATCCATCTGCTTCCCTGGCTTCTACGGAAACTCACAGGCAACAAGGAGGGGAGGGGAGGGGAGGGGGAGGAGTCCTCCCACGCTTTTACCTTTGCTTGACGGTTTTAGGCTTGCAGGGATCTTGCCGAAACAATTTCTCTGTCTGAGCCTGTATGGGAATGATGTTAGTGGTACAGGTGCCTGTTAGGCCTCAAGTAGAGGCAGCAGTTTCCAGTCTTTTTCTTCTCTCTTCCTATATAAAAATATAGTCAGGATCTATATTCACGCTTGAGTGAGGAGCGGAGCTGCATAGGAACCTTCTCTCAGGGATTGAAGCCGGGGAAAAAAAAAATTCAAAGGCGAGGACTCAAATATGAATATAAATGTGACCAGATGCTTCATGGCACATATTTGGTGCAGCCTTATATCTAGAAGTAGTCACAGTCAGTAGTGTACAGAAGTGCTTCGAATTATTTTAACCTAATTATTTGAACAGTTTCAGGTGTGAACAGAGACCATGTTAGTCTGACCTCCCCTTAATGACGAGACGTACATTTTGGGTGCAAGGCAAACTGGGCATTTAGTTTGTGTTTTTTATTAGGCTTCCAGGTGGCACCAAATTCCTTTTCTAGGTACTGTTATTGTCCTGCCCACCCTGTTAAAAGGAGCCATGTGATGTTAGGAAACTGTTACCTACAGACCTTCTGTTTCTTGCCTATATTTTTGTAATCCAAATGTTTTGGATTGCTGGTTCTCTTAGGTAGGGGCAGTGCCTTCCTTTGGAACTGGCTGGTGTGTTGTGAATATTAATGGCAACAAGGAATGTTCCCAAACAAAACATGGTAAATTACCTACTGCTTTATCACTGTGCATTACTTTGCTAATTGAATGTCAGCTAAATGTTCCTCCAGGCATCTGACTGAAATGAGCATGAGCTGTAGTGTACGTGTAAGACCACAAATAATAAATAAACATGATTATGAGAAATAGTATTTCTCCCCTTCACCAGTAGCAAGGCTTCAAGTACATTTCATGTAAATTTGAACCTAAGGACTCATTCAGCTGGTTTCGTATGTTTTTGTTTGAAGTGTGTCAGTTTCAGAAATAATGAGATTACTTACCTAGTCTAGATTACTTTTATCTGAAACAGAAGACATGGATTGCTGGACTGTTGCTAAGAGATCTCCCAGAATGCCATGAAGAAATCTGAAGAACTGGAAGAGCTGTATGAACTTAGTTTTTTCATGGTCCTGAAAGAAGCTCTGTCATTTCTTTCTTTTTTAGGTTATTAGCTGATTTTTGAAATCACCCTTATTTTTATCACTGTCTCAAAGAAAAGGAAGGAAACTGAATTTGTTGCCACTGTTTACTAAAAACTGAGATAAGCTGCTAAGCTGCTCAGTGAGTGGATGGAGCTCACACAAGCTGAGGGAGGCCAACTGACAGCTCCAAACAAATGCTTTGGACTCCATGAGATCTCCCGCTGCCAGCATCCAGCTACGGAGAGAGAAGAAACATCACCAGACCATTGGAAATATTGGGCACTTGGATTAGCAAGACAGAAAAAAGGACTGTTCTGCTTAAGGGAAATATGCATGGATGCTTTCTGTTGTTTTTTAGTTCTGTGTCAACTGTGGAACTGTCACGATCTAGAACCTGGTTATTCAGTGGCTTTTGTGCAAGATGAACCCTCCAACTGTGCCCATTCACCTCATATAGGTGGAGTAGTCCTTAGCTGTGGAAGAGGCCGTCAGGGAAGGAGTGGGATCATTGCTGAAAGACGCCAGTGCCGGACCTGGCTCTGGAAGGACAGAGTGACCAACCAGGAGGAGGATGCCCAGGAGAATTCACGGTGTCTTGGGAGCTCTGGGGGCAGGAACGTTTAGGTTCTCTGAGTTCATTCCTCTTGGAGGAACTCAAAGCTGTGTGGTCCCTGAGATGACAAGGAAAGGAAATCAAGGGGCGTTGTTTCCCTGCTCAAGGAGTTCTACATTGGGAACTGTGGCTTTACAGGCAGGTTGTTGGTTCCAAGGGTATCACAGCAAATTCCAGCACACAGCAGCCCCAATTTTCAAATGTTGGTCTGTAGTTTGTTGATGCCCAAACAGATCTGAACTTGACTTTCTGAATCATCTTTTGAATGTTTTATTTTCTTTTTGAATGTTTTATCATCTTTTATTTTCTTTAATAGCAATATTAGAAAGGAGAGACCTGATATAGTGTAGTATAAATAATTTTCTTCTGCGTACCATTAAAATCCAGCAAATACAAATTTTCTTCATAAAATTACATGTGGCATGTGTTCTCTGACAAAGTTACTTTGATAATGGGGAGAACAATCTAAAACTTTTATCTTTTCTAGCATACCAGAAGAATTTACATTGAGGATAGATCTAAAATTAAACTGAGCATGTTTATAAATATAATCACAATTTTATTTCTTTGTGCTAATTCTATCTTTTTTTTTCTTTTTAATGTAGCAACCAATTTATCTCTTTTTTCCCTCGCATTTGACTTAACTTTACATTTAACTTCTGCTATAATATATGTCATATAACTTATCTCTTTTTTTCTGTTTTCTTGTATTTTCCTTGCATCTAAGTACTCTACAATACCAGCTTCTTCAGTTAGACTTAATATTTGATATGTTTTCAGTCTTACAATAGCTTAGTCTGCTTCTTGAAGTATTACAAACTGTGTTTTTATCTGTACATCTCACTCCTGTGAGAATACCACAGCAGGAATTACCTCCCTTATCCCAGCATAAAGTCTCAGCGTTGTGTCTGTGTGCACACAAAAAAACCCTCCACACCTTTTCTGTTGTAGGACTTTCTTCTACACCAAGAGAGATTATTGCTGAAAACCATTTTGATTGTTTGCTTCAAGAACATGAACTTTTTTGAGTTCTTGCATGTTCTGCTATTATGTCAATACCTCTCTGTCTAAATGGGCTTTATTCACCACCTAATCCTGAATGCCTGTTCCTATTTGTACAGCATTTGCACTTTAGTGAAAAAGAGAATTTTGGAGAACAGGGAAACTAAGTCTAGTTGAGGTTTTTAAGGAAAAGAATAATTTAACTAATGTCTAAGTGAGAGAAATTGAGGAGGATCTATCTCATAGGCAATTCAAACAGGCTTTGAAAGCTGCAGGTGGAAGTAGGAATATTTTAAGCTTCTTTTAGGCCCAGTGTTCTTTAAGGACAAACCAGCTTGTTGCTTTAATGTGGATAGTTGGCTACCTGTGTTGAAGGGAGGTTGTCAGCAGCTCTCAGAAGATCTCTCAGTGCCTTCTACAGTAAGACCTTTCTTTCTGGACTTGACTGAGTGCACATAAATATCCAGGGATTGACTAACATCACTCCCTGTCCCTGAACACATCTGGGCATCTGCATTTCTGTTTGTGTGTGTCATTTTTGACACATTCACTGGAGCACTGTGTTGCTCAAGTAAACGTGTCGAATCTATTTCCTGGGTCTCCTGTGCAGTGAGACACTTTCTGTGCTGGGTGTTCCATGAGCAGCACAGTGCTGCCTTCCCAGCCTGCAGGATATTTAAACTGGATATTGTGTGGAGAGTCACTTGCAAGGTGGGTTGTGACACAGAGGCCCCCGCCTGCCGTGCCCTCTGCCACCCCTTTCTCTGGCTCGGAAGAACGCCAGGCAGAGCATCCAGGGACTTAGCCTGCCTCAGACCCCTGAAGCGACTTGCAGGCAAGCAGCAGATGCAGTTTGTTTGGAAAAAGGACACAGGGGGTCTGTCTAGCCACCTTTTAATTCCAGACAGGATGAGGCAGGTACCTTCGCTGCTTTCAGAAAGCTGAATTTAAAAATTCAAAAGAAGCACAGAAAATACACCTGCTCTTTGCTGGTGTTGGACTTAGATCGATGCCCACCTGTTAAAAGGCCTTTTCCTTAAACAGTTTCTTCTCAAAACCATAGGTACAGGTTTTAAATTTTGTTAAAATTTTGCTTTGAACTTCAGTTGATGCCACCAATTATCGGAGCAGGGGGCTGTGTGTTTGTGGAGATCAGCCTTTAATTGCAAGAAGGGCATTTTGCAGTGGGTTGATTTGGTCTCTGTATTTCGAAGAGGGATAGAGAAAGAAGGGTTTAGAAGTTTTGCTTGTATTCAGAGAATATGATATAAATTTTGAAATACTCCATTCAAATGCCATTATTTCTTTTTCTCACATTTATAAAACGAATGTGTTTGTGTCTCAAAGACTGAGACCCAGGAAAATGTATCTTCTCCGCTCTTCTTGAATAACTGACTTGACTTCTTTAAAGCTGCCTCAGTTTCTCTACCTCAAAGCTTTCTTAATTGTACATATATCAGAACAAAATAATTTCCTTTCTTTCCTTGGAGCTCTTCTTTCCTACAAACCCCTTGTTCAGACAAGCAGCTCTTAGGCAGAGAGTGCTGCTTCCCATGTTGACCGCCACCTTCGAGCTGTTTGTCTCCCATCTGTTGTTTGTAAACACTTCATGCCTTGTGCTGCTGATGTTGTTAGCTCCTTGGAAAACAAGTTCTATTTTCTTATGTTTGCACACTGCATCAAAACAACAGGAAATCTGTCCGTGACTGGGAAGCCCACGCAACGGCAGAATAGTTTTTTTTCTTGCTGGGGATCTCAATTAAGGAAACTTGTCAGAGGTAAACAGTGATGATGCGAGGTGTAATTCAGCGTGGTTCATCTGTGCGCAGAGTTTGAGTTCAGGGACTCTGGCCCAGGGGAGAGAGCAAGGAGAGGGAGACACCAGAGGAGGAGGGAACTGGGCTGAGTGTGTGAGAGAAGGGACAGGAGGTGGCAGAGGAACGAGGCAGAAGGTGCACAGATTAAGAGCTGCAGGATGTATTTTTGGCTCATGCCTTTGCAGAACTAGTTAAAAGTTGTCTTCCGGAACTTCTCGGTCCCTAGAATTCCTTTCTTTTCCCAGCCAAAGAAAAGCAAAGGGAGAAGGATAAATATCCAGATCTTAATAACTGTCACAGAATAAGATTGACTTCAGAACTGTCAGTCTGAGGAGCAGAAGGGTTTCTGTGCTGCCATGGCTGCACGTCCAGTTCGGGAAGTATTCTGCTCTTAAAGAAAACAGCCAATGGATTTGCTTCACTTCAGGGAAGCTACTGCCCTCAAACCTTCTGCCTCTTCCATTATTACGTCCTGTTGTGCTTTCTGCAGATAGGTGGGATGGAAAGCTCTCCAGTACTTGCTCATCACAGTCAAAATTGCTGGATTCCTCAGTATCCCAGTGCTGTTCTTCAATCAGTGCTGTCTTGAGCATTGGGCTAAGCTTTGATCCTTTCTCAGGCCTTGTTATACAAACTCCTGTTGCCTTCATGAGATTTATAGAGGACATAACATGACGGGGATTATTTATAACTCATATATAATCTGATAACTCTGATATAATAACTCATCTATAACTCTGATATAATGTTGCATGTTGGTAGTCTAGAGGTAGCTAGGTATAGAACAAGAAGCTTGGGTTTAGAAACTTTTCTTCTTGTATATAGTTTCTGGTTTGCTCTACATTGATGATTCTCCGTGCTTAATCAAGGGTTAAAGCAGATAGTTGTGATATATTGTTTCCTAATGAGAAGAAATGCAATAAAATGTATTTTCTATCTTTTGAGCACAAAGCAGTGATCAAGATTTGTTGTTTTTACGATAACGTTTACAGGGATTATTTCCCACATCTTAAAGAATGTAAACTTTCTAATTCCTTTTTTTTTTCTCTTGACAGAAGCACAAGACAATACATCTTTCCAGTAACTCCTGTAAAAATGCACAAGAGACTTTGAACTAAAACATGGCCTGAAGAAAGTTAATGAAGTTGTTAATAGTCTGTGTCACAAATGAGAAGACTGGTTGATTCTGGTTTTTTCCTTCAGGCCTTGATGAGTCATGAAAATGATAGAAAGCTAATTTTTCTAATAGAGAAGGTTCTGTAAGTAAAAGAGGAAAAATCAAGAAAAAACTAAATACAGACATTTGATGTCAAGAGCTGCTACTGGTGGTGACCAGTGTGTTGTAAGCTGGAATTTTTTTGAATCTTAATGGACATTTTGACCTAATTTACAGTCTTCCTTCTTAATTAACTTTTTTAGAAAGGTCAAACCCTTTTTTCTGCTAAAGGTCATGTACTTCAACTAAGAAATCTTTTCTCATCTACAGAACAATACAGCAACATAAAATTCAGGTGTTTTTTGTTCTGAACATATTAACAGATCATGAGCAATAAGCCTGGAGTATTTCACACCCCTTTGCCCTGTCCTCATTAAATAATTCCTTTTTGTGTTTGTGTGTGTGAATGATCCCAGGGTTATGCAGTTATCCAGCAGCAGGCTCGTCCACTGGAGCCTGGAGATGGATGTAATTTCACACGGAAGGAAAATGACATTCCAAAAACCCACATGGACCTGATAATGCTGAGAGAAGTGTGAGAAGAGTGCTCCTTGTAAAACAAGGGTGCCACTTCTAGATAAAAACCTTGATTTCAGTGTCAGAAATGCTGTGAACGTTTCAGGTGAATAATGCAGCTTTATTGCTTCTGAAAACGCTTTCAGCTCTTGGTCAGTCAGGTCAAGTGTTACCTGAGGGCTCACAGGCCTTGCAGAAAGAACACCTCAAATGGGAGTGGCACTGCAGGAATATTGGCTTTTTCAAATCATTCTTCCTATTTGAATAACAGCTGAATGAACTGCCCCTTAAAAAAAAAGAAAAAAGAACGACAAAACAAAATCTAAAGAAAGAAAACAGAAAATGCTTTCTCATTAAATTGGTGAACGTTTATTCAGAAATATTGAAGGGACACATAGCAAACTAGAGTGGTCACGGGACTTGCAGTCATGTGTTGGGGGAAAAAAAAATACTAAAAACTATCCTAATTGGGGAATTTCTCTGACAGGAAACTAAGATCCATTCCACTTCACCATTTCTTCATGCAAACTACATAAAATATTTTATAAAACCTGAGTGATTTCCATAACAGAATTTTGGCAATTTAAAGCAGAACATGTTGCTATGGCAGTTTCTACAAATCGTTTAGCTTTGTTTTGTATTATAAATATGTCAAAATGAAGCCATTTCTGTCCAAACAAAAATTTTCCAGGCTTTTTTAAAATATATCTTACTTGCCAGAGTCAAGATGAAGGCTAATTTCAAATGCTGTAACTTAGGTCTGCATCACCATAAACCCACAAGGACATAGCTTTAGTCTTATAAATAAGTAATGTCATTAGATATAGTAGTCTTAGTTTAATTGACTTTGTTTGTTACTCTGTGTAACAGTGATTGAAAAATAAAAGACATTTAACATCGGTGAAACCTTTTCTAGTGGTTTCTGAACTGGAAGTCAATAAGCACAGGCCATTGCCAGAAAATGTTACTAGTTTTGGGGTTTGTTTCAGTTGTAAAATGCTAAGTGAGATCTAAGTGGATACAAGGAATTGCATCTAGTCCTTTGTAAATAAGAATCAGGTGGAATCCCAAAGGCAAAGACATAAAAATAGCACAGATTTATCATGCAGACATCAGTCATGAAACCTCACATAAGGAACTCATTTCATTTTCTGCAGGTGGACCACTGTAAGTAAAAAAAAGTGTCTTTTTATGGGGGGTATTTACCAAGTTGGCAGTTGGGTCTTCCTTCAAAGATACTGAGAGGACTGGGTATTTTCAGATTTGGGAATTTTATGTCAGAAGAAAAGATATTTAAGTTGGAGAAGGAGTTGCCAAAGATAGAGTTTATTTGTGTGAGGCAATAAAGTTGCTGAATTACAGTTAAAGCGATTGCTTAAATTAAAATTTGTATCTATTTCTCCCTTAAATTAACCCAGATGTGTCCTATACATGAGTTAAGCATGGGTTTAATCACAGGTTATCATCTGATGGCATCTCCTCAGAGGGGCTGACATCTGTGTTGCTTTGTGCTGTGGTCTCTCAAAAAGTGATTCAAGAGCTACAACCTGGCAGAAATAATTTTGTCAGGAAACTAGAATTCATTTCATTAGTGGCAGTTTTATTTTCTGGTGATGTGAAGTTGCTGAGAAAGAAGGAAAAGGGAATATCCCAAAGCAAGAAACAGGATAAGCAGAGACCACACTGAAATAAAAGTGACAGAGGGTGGAATATTCTGAAAAAGCATCTGGAAAAGAGCTGATTTAAGATCAAGGAGATGAAGAACCGCAGGAGCCAGTGGTACCTACATTTTTTCAGCACATGGTGAAAGGCTTTGTGCTCAAAGAAATAGAACATAGACTTCTCTTGGTCTTTTCTACCCCAAGCCACGGGGCTGTCTCAGAGACATAAGGCAGTTGGGAATGGAAGAGAAAGGTGGCCAATAGAACTGGGATGAGATGTTACAGAGCCCTATGAAAAGTGATTCTAGCCATGTAATTTTAGAAAAAACTCCTGGTTTGTTGTTTTTTTATGTATTCGAGCTCCAGTTAACTTCATTCTTTCCTCCCCCGCCCACTCACATCAATACAACTGCAGTTAACTTGAAGGACCAAGATACATGTATTTTACACGTTTATTTTAATGCTTCAATGTTTTTTTTCCCATTAGCAGGTTATAAATGCATATGGGTTTGGGAGATGTTGGAGTAATAGGGAGTAAAATGGAAAGTGCTCCTGGGAAATTGCTTATTTATATAAAGCTGATGAGAAAATAAGTGTTTTATGGGAGGGCCCTGACTCTCTTAAAGGATATTTGGCTCGAGGACAGAGTACTTGCTGAAGCACACATTTAGGTGTGTCTGTTATTGCACTGCTTTGTGCTGGGAGTGGAAAAACAACGTGTATCAGGTGCTTTTTATTATATATATTTTTTTTCCCCTAAATGTCAGCATGTGTTAGGAGCATACAGACTGATTCTGTGTCCAGGGATTTCTGCTGTAGTGACATCAGACAATCAGCTGGGTTCTAGACATGGAAAATGCGTGTAAAACTGGGAGTCAGCTTGTGTAGCACAATCCGTTTCAAGGTTCAACAGGTGTAAATGTTCCAGTAAAAAAGACATGAGTGCTAAGAATATCTGCAATTGCTACACTAGGTGTGATCACGTCGGAGGGAGCAGAGTCATAGAAGTCGTAAGAGCAGATGACAAAACAAGGATGTTCCAGAAGATGTGGAAAAAATTAACAAAAAAAGCATAATTTACCATTCAGTGTCTGATTTTCTGAAGGTGAATGGCCAATACAGGCCATCCCACGAGGTGCTCAATTCTGTGTTACTCATAATATCTCAACTTAGCCAACAGTAAAACGCTGTCAGAGTAGTTCAAACCTGTGATTTATTTGACACTGTAAGTGCTTTAAAAATCTTACCAGTGATTTAAGAAAAAGACATGCAAACAAGCAGAGAAAATTAGCATTTCTCTGCTTGTCAATGTGGGTGTGGTGCCTTGACCCATTTAGACTATTAAGAAATATGCTGCATTAAAGTATTGAATATATATTTTCATTATGTATTGAGTGGACAAAAATATCTTTAGAACCTTTTAAGGGTAACGTGTAACATCTCTTCCCCAAAAGTGGGTCAAGGCTTACGTAGTCTGCATTTCCAACGTGGATCCCTCTGAAAAGGAAAATCCCAACGGTACAGAAGGAGCTAACACAGCAAAAGGGTCCAAATCCCTGTGTCCTGTATTTTGTGATCTCCTTTGACTTTGGTCTGCCTAAACCCAGCCACAGGATATGGTCTAATATATATAAATGGCAAATTATCTTGAAATATTTGTCTTCAGTACTGCAAAAGTGCAAAGATGATGATGATGATGATGATGTGTACTGGCTCCTTGTTTTGCCTCCTGGTAAAATCTCCCTGTTTCCCATTAAAACAGCAAGAGGAGGTGATAGGAGGGGGCTCCAGGTGACTGCCCACAGCACAGGGTGGTGTAAGAATAAAGGAATAACATGCTCTGAATGTGACATAACAAAGCACCTAATGGGATTGGCAGGGGTGGAAAGGGAAAGAGTGAGCAAAAGTTGCAGCAAGATCCCCCGCTTGTTCAGCTAAGACCTCAATTCTCCTGCCTGTTATTAGCTGCAGGGAATTATAAAGCTGTAAATTACAAGGTAATTTGATGAGTTACAGCTGCATGGACATCAGATACAGGTTGAAACTGTGAAAGTAAGGCATTGGGCAAATAAGCTTAAATAATACCCTGTTAGGCATCTCACATCTCCCTTCTCGGACTTTTTTTGTAATGTTATTTGCAGACACTAAGTTTCAGGAGTGTTTTCTTAGTAGGCAAACATTTCGGTATTCCAAGACATTCTAATACACTGAGGACATTTTAAATCTTTTTTTTTTTCTTCTATAAGGTGACAGTGGTTATCTCTTGAAAAATTGCCTAATCTCTTCCGTGTTTTATCTCCACATTCCCTCTGAAAACTGTATCATTAGAAATTGTAATGAAACTCAAAAAGTGACCAGAATAGTAATTGACAGAAGACTTGGCATTTTAAAAATGGGACTTGGACGCATAGATAAATGCGGTGGAACAGAGCTGAACTGCCCTTCATGCAACTTCAGAGCTGTCCTGGTAGGTGTGAGGTTATGTAAGGCACCCATTAAACGTGCCTCATCTGGGAAGACGAAGGGGAAGCATTTTAATGAGTGAATCTAAACTGCTGAAGTAAATGACCATAATGATAGAGACTTGGAAAATTACGTGTGCTTAGATGTGGGACTGCAGCACAGCAAGAGGAGGTGCTGGCTCTGGCTGCCGCACAGACCTCCTGCATGCTGGCTCAGATGTGCCTTCTGAGCCTTCTGTGCCTTTACATTCCGTCCTAGAACCACTTCAGTGTCAGTAAAGTGGAAAATAGAGATGCCATCTTCCAGTGCTAAAGGGAAAAGTGGACTGCAGACCAGCAGACTACAGTTTCAGGCAATAAATGGGTTCCAAGCTCTTCACTTCTCATGCCAAACAGGAGGTCTGGGCACTGTTTATGCTCTCCTCCTGCTCAGTGAACAAGAAGGTTCCAGCAAATGCAATAAAATTATGTTCCTAATTTCCACTCCTTCATGTTAGTCTATAACAGTATCCCTCTGTTAGGAACTCTGTTTTATGATCAGGTATCAACTTAAGGCACCCAAATTCTTTATTACCACTTCTCTTGCCAAATTCGTCTTGGTCCTGTATGGTCAAACACCCTTTTCCAGACAAAACCCTATACTAAGGAGAATGAGAGATGTCCTTTTTTTGCACCACAAATTTAAAGAGGGGGAAGAAGAACTTTTCAACCATAGATTTTTCTGTACGAACAAGAATTGACTCAAAATTATTTAAGTATGAGAGACTAAAACAGGCAAGGTATTGCAGCTTTCCTGGGAAAGCTCATTTTAGTGGACCTCCACATTCAGTTAGGCACAGAATGAGCTCCTCTGTGAATACCATTAGAAGACTTACCTTTCTGTAGATTTATGTCCTTTATTTGCTATACAATCTCCTCAAAATCTTAAAGTATCTCCAGCTTTTGTTGTGCCAGGTTCTTGACCCCCTCCCTGCAAGAAATGAGCTCATGCTACGCAAAGCTTGCCTTTGCCAGTTGTCCTGCTAATGCACATATGCTGTCAGCCCCGCTGGCTCTTGGCAAACAGCAGAGGTAAATGTCAGGTTCTTTCCTGTCCCTTGCTATGAGGAGAGCACAAAACTATCCCTAAACAGCACAGTGCAGCCAGAGTCCACTGACTCAGTTTTGTTTCAATAATCTCCAGTACAGTAAAAAATGAACAGCAGCAAAAGGGTCAGACACATAGGGGGAAAGAAGGAAGCACGTTGCTCTTAATTTCTGACAAGAAATTTAAATTTTGTGGTTTTCATTTAAGCTTTCCCATCTTAATCCAAGTGGTGTTACACAGCCGATGAACTGTCTTAATTTTTTTTTTTCTTCTGTCAATAAAAATTTATTTATTTCTTACCAATGAGAAATGAAGGGCCAAATCATCAGATGGGAGAGAGCTGTGTTGCTCCATTCAAATAAGATTTATATCTGGCACTTGCTGGTTCTGGTCTGCTTATCTGCTTGTGTGAAAGGAAAAGAAATCCTCCTACCTGATTTTGTCATTACTATCTCATCAGGGATCAAATTGACCTCCTCCTCCACCATTCACATTTGGGAGTTTTGAGCCAAATCAGGTCCATCAGCGAAGCGAGAGGGTTGTGGAATAGTGGGGGGATTGTGCTCTGACATTTCTGGGGGGTCATGCACAGCTGTGGGATGAGTAAGGACAGATGTTACTCCTGGATTGATCATGGTTCATAAACTTGGGAGAGAAAATGTGTGGAAAAATGTTTGCTGTAGGAAGAAAAAAAAATGAGGAGTGTTCTTGCTCCCATGGACCGACCAGGCTGGACAAAACACCCCAGATGAATGTGGCTGTGGAGCAGCCAGTGACACCACATGAAAAGAGCTTTAGCAAGGGAACAAAAGCGATCCTGTTTTATCTTTACTGCTGATTAAAGTCTGTAACTACTGTAGCTACGAAATTATGCACATTTTAAACAAAAGCCTGCACCGTGTCACAAGCAAGAAAAACAAGTCACAGGGTGCGAGGCAAAGCTTTCCTCGGAGGCACTGGTGGTTAATCAGTCCCTCTCCCACAGTGGCTGCAGTGTCATCTGAGCTGGGGACTCGCTGCCCAGTGCCAAGCAGTTGCCATAATAGAGCTGTTTAACCCTTCCCTGTGCTCAGCTGAGCCACCAGAAGTACCAAGCCTGGGGCAGAGAGAAGGGGTTTTAACTGATGCTACCTTCAGTGAAAGATAGGTTCATCCCAAAATACCTCACCAGACCCCACATGCCCTCCAAACCTTAAAAAAACAAAAAAGAAACAACCCAAACCCAGAAGGCCAGACATTATTTTTTTTTAAAACAGAAAAATAGTCAACGATATCCTGTTAAAGAAAGCCACTCTGCAGAAAGGATTTAATACAGAAAAAAAAAACAAAAAACAAAAACAGTCATAGTTTTAAACAGGTACTGCATAACAGATTAGCAGGTCTGGAGAAACTCTGGAGGGGTTTGCTCAGTATTAAATGATGATGAAACATCTGTACATTCCATCCATCACTGATTATGTGAAAGAACATTTGGTTTGGCAAATTACAGAGAGGCTTAACCCTTCAGCTTTTACAGAGGGGGAAAAAATGAACAGGTTATACAGCCTTGAAAATATGCAATTTTTCCTTTTGTGTACAGAGAAGCAAATTTATGTACATCTTTTTGTGTGTACAAGGCTGTTTCTGAACAGCTAGTCATTAAAAATATCAGTTGTTCTCCTACAATGAAGAGCTTTCAAATACACCAAGGAAATATGTTTTATTTAAAAAAGAAAATCATGTAATTAAGGATATAAATGCAGATTCAGATCCTACATATAAAAGACGTGAGATTTTACACTGCCAAACCCAAACTTGTTCTTAGTGTCGTAGCCCCAACTTCAATCCCAAATCATTTTGCCTTCCTAAAGTTCATGCAGAACAATCCATAACACTAATCCTCAATGAATCTTTTCTATCCTGATCCATTTCATATCTCTCTGTTCATATTTATTAACCCTTCAAAAAGCACCTTTCTGCATTGTGTTTCTACCAAGGCAATTAGAGGATAACATCTGGCCACAAAACCCCTGCTAGAACAGGCAACTACAAAGTGCCAACTAATTTTGGAAGTTTTCCGTCTCATCCACAAAATAACAACAATCCTGAATTTTTAGCTGTCATAGAATTGTGGAATGGTTTAGGCTGGAAGAGACCATAAAGACCAGCTAAATCTAACCCCCTGCCATGGGCAGGGACCCCTTCCACTATCCCGGGGTGCTCCAAGTCCCATCCATCCTGGCTTTGGACACTTCCAGGGATCCAGGGGCAGCCACAGCTTCTCTGGACATCCTGTGTCAGGGCCTCACCACCCTCACAGCCAAAAATTTCTTCCCAATATGTCATCTAACTCTGCTCTATGTCACTTTAAGTTATCCCACAGCCAAATCTTTGAGCATGAGCCAAAAGTCAGTTCTAGCCCAAGTATCACTAATTGTGTCTCTAGAAGCCGCTTCCTTAAGTCTCTTCAGGATCCAAAGTCTGACTGGTCTTTGCTCAAGCTGACATGAAACTGTTGCTTGAAATTCCCTTTCAATCTGAAAAAAGGCCACGATGCAGGGGCAAGGATGTAGCAAAGGCGTTTTGGGGAGCCTCAGGAGAGCATCCCCTCAAAGCAAATGCCAGCTATTTTTTTCACTTCTACCGTGTTCAGAGTTGTAGACAAAAGTTACTTTGAGGACTTGAATCAGGGTGTAACATTTCCAAAATGCACAGCTCAGCAAGACATGTCATTCACTCAAGCCATCACTGAAATGTTCCTAATTACATCCCTGACTAATTACGTTACCGTATCCCTTTTAAGTAGTGGTTCTAAAAAAACAACCCTTGGCTCAAAATTGATTCCTTGTTTTTAGGCAATTCTTCCTATCAACTTGAACCAACAATGTTTAATCAGGTGATAAGTTTTCACACAGAATTGCTGATTATACTCTGAAACCTGCAAAGTGCTTCAGGATCAGAGAGGGAAGGGATAATAAATATACTTTTAAAAATGGACCGGGTCATTTCATAATTCAGCTGGGAATAATTAGTGAAGTTATTTTATATGATATCCTAAGGATATACTGAAACTCGCTGTCCTTTGTGTGATACTAGAAAAGGTGTGCTGCAGATCCCAATTGAAAATAGTCCAGAAATTTGAGACCATTGCTCCCCACCAGCATTTCTGCCACTGAATGGGACATTTCCATACAGCTGTAAGTCCTGAGTCTCCAAAAGCTGTCATATAATTCAGCTGAGGAGCATTGGAGACACAGCTAATTCTGTGCCATTATCTTTTGTTTCTTAAATAATTTGGCTCTGATGGCATGAAGAAGCCAAACATCCCTGGAAGTGTCCAAGACCAGGTTGGACTTTGGGGCTTGGAGCTACCTGGGACAGTGGGAGGTGTCCCTGCCCATGGCAGGGGGTGGGAACTGGATGATCTTTGAGGTCCCTTCCAACCCAAACCATTCTTTGATTCCATCATAGCTTAAAACTCAGGATCATTGTTATATTGTGGATAAGACTGAAAACTCCCAAAATTAGGTGGCCTTTTGTAGTTGCCTGTTCTGGTGGCATAACTACAACCAGTTCTGTTTGGTTTTCTCTCCCACCCTCATCTCCCAACAGCAGCCACTTGCAATCAACTCAATATTCCTCAAGTAATTGCATACTGATGGTCCAGAAGGTTTGGGAGCTATTTAAAACACACCAAACATACCAAAAGCTGATTTTTCCTGTCCAAACCCTCTCCAACATTTTTCAGGCCCTTAAACTGACACTTTAACTAAATTTTCTGATGTTCAACGTCTTGCTAAAGGCCTAAACTAATGGAGACAGATAAATCCTTGAAGGAATACATCATCTCTTGCCAGCATTCTTGGCAAAATTTATGTTCTTGTTAATAGTTTTGTACTTAGACATTAAACATCCCTTAAGTGCTCCCACTTGGCTGTATAAATAAGGTTTTTATTCATGTGAATATTTCTGTTCAGCATCTTTGTTGAGAGATACCTGACCCAAGTTTAAGTCTGGAAAGGACAGGAAAGGTAGACAATTTCCATCCTTTCCTGACATTTAGTTTGGACTATGAATAAAAAATCCACACTAAGGTCCGAACATTTTTGTGGCAGGTGTTGCATAAACACTAAATGGAGGCATCATTGCCCAGAAAACCTTACAGATTAAAACAAAAACACATGAAAGTGGATATGAAGTC
Source organism: Tichodroma muraria (assembly GCA_013390105.1). Taxonomy (NCBI): domain Eukaryota; kingdom Metazoa; phylum Chordata; class Aves; order Passeriformes; family Sittidae; genus Tichodroma; species Tichodroma muraria. The sequence goes on along the minus strand of WAAG01083954.1, from coordinate 36,056 downwards.
TGAATTTGCACATAAATGAACATAATAAAGCATTAAAACATTTTGCGGTCCATTTATGTCTCTGAGTACTGGAAATTTTTCTATCAAATCTTTTGGATGAAAATAAAAAGAAGTTGGATCATATTGTGCAAAATATGTGCATCATGTTTCAAAAAAATAAAAAAAAGACAAAGCTGAAAAGGATCATTTCAAACTAAAAGTAGTGTTCAGAAAGTCAATTTCTTTATAGTGAAAAATAGAGTTTAAGAATTTAAGAAAGAATTTGAATTACTTTGTTTAAGGTCAAACAAATACTCTTTCAAGTCAAAATAATTTAATCTTTCTTTTCATTTTTTTGCCAGGCTGACTAGAAATGAAAGTAAAATGAATTATCAGAGGAAAATATTTCCATCCACAGACAATAACAAAAATGAAATGAGGTAATTAGGCATTTTTAGTATTTTTGTTCTTGTTAATGCAGGGTAGAGGTTGGAAGTAAACAAGTAACAAACGGAAAACGTGAGTAGGTTGCATGAAAAAAAATGAGCTGTAAACCAGGATTTAAAGAAAGAAAAGGTAACAGCTGTTTGGATTTTAATATGACACTTCCACGTTTGAAGAGCGGTCCAAGGGACAGTGTGGAGATCCAGGATAAACTGACAGCTAGGCAGATAAGTTTCAGAATGCTGAGAAAGGTGGGAGTCCTAATGGGTTAATGGATCAAAATTCTGGAGCTGGGAGCTGCTGGGGTGTGAGCACAAAGCCAAGAAGCTGCTCTTTGCTGGAGAGGTGCCCTGGGGGCTCCAGCTGAGCCACCCTGATCCCGGAAACTTTCCCCAGATTTGGGGGCTGGGCTCTTCTCAAAACCAGCGAGTGACAGGACAAGAGCAAACGGCCTCAGATGGTGCCAGGAGGCTTAGATTGGATATTGGGGAAAATTGCTTCACCCAAAGGCTTTTCCAGCCCTGGCACAGCTGCCCGGGGCAGGGGTGGAGTCCCCATCCCTGGAGGAGTTTAAAAGCCATGTGGATGTGACACTTGAGGACAGGGGTCAGTGCTGGCCTTGGCAGTGCTGGGTTAAGGGTTGGACTCCATGATCTTAGAGGGTTTTTCCAACCTTAATGATTCTATGTAAGAAGTACCAACACAAAATGTCATGGATATAAACACGCCTCATTTGTTTTCCTCATTTTCTCAGCCGGTTTTCCTATCAAAAGCCCCCGTGGCATTAGCCCACCCTGGGTGGTATATGAGGCACAAGGTCTCAGCTCACTTTTCAAAGCACTTCTTATTTGCCAGAGGGGAGAAAAAGTTTAAAACCCTTATTTCCAGGACTCTTTCTGTGCTACCTGAAATCTACAGAGTGTAATGAGTCTGTTATTTCCCATTGCCACCACGGTCACGCCTCTGCGGAAAAGCTTTGCTTAAGAGGCTCTTTTACTTCCCATATTTCAGATGTTCAGAGTTAGACATTGTTTTGCTGCTGTGTGGACGAAGATTATAGTGTTCAAAAGCCACGCTCACCCCTGGATAATTTGTTTGCCTTTATTGCAGTAAATTTGTATATTGATCTTTATTACGGTATCATCTAACAGGATGTTTACCATCCACACTCTGTCATGCAGGGCTCTGCACAGCTATGAGGCAAGAATGCAAAGTAGGTATTATACCATACAGGAAACAATAAATTTATATTTTACACATGTAATTTAGGTGTATATGTAATAAAGAATCATACGTGTCTGAAGAAGGAATTTTCCTGATATCCGATTGACTGTAACACTTAGAAGATGTTTTCCCTGGTGGGTGGGGTGTTTTTTTCCTATTGCCCTTTCATGTTTGTTTTTTTCCTCTCTTACATTAATTTTGTTGGCAAATTTCTCAGAATTTCGCTGAGATGAATTTTTCTGCCTATTATACACCTCTCTACTGTTTTTTTGTTTGGTTTTTTTTTTTTAAATAATCTCACAGTTGTTAGCATTTGGAAGGATATAATAATATCAGAGCAGCCATGCTGTTTTCACTGGCCATTCCAATGAAGAAAAATGCACTGTGGCATAAGAAATAGACATAGAAGAAAAATTAAGTCCTATTTCTCTGAAGAACATCTAAAAGTGAGCCTATATATATAGGCTTAAGTCATCTAAATGACTTGATGCATATTTTTATTTTAGTATCTGCAGGAAGATGGATCCCAGCCCATTAAAACTAAAATTTCCAGGCAGACAGGCACTCTGATGTATCATCTGTCAAGGTAAAGGGACTAAGAACCTCTAGCTGACTGATATGATGGATTTTCACTTTCCTACTTGCTTCAAGGAGGAAGAAAGTGTGGAGCTGAACAGCTGGTAACATTTGCTAAAAGATTATGGTGCTGAGATTCTGATTTAAATTTGACTTTTTGGTCGTAAACACATGAACAACACATGAAATATTCCTTAACATATTCAGTGATTCAACTGCTTCCTCTATAAAACCTGTATAGGATTAAAGAGCAAAGAGGTCTCCAACTGAGAAAAGAACATGTATTTCCTGGGAAAGGAAGTCATGCAAGAGGCTCAAAGCTTTCTTTAGGGTAGCTGCTACCACCTTCTGTAAGACTGTTGAAACACATGTAAATGAGAAGTTTAAAAGCATATATATAGAAATATTTGGCAATATAATGAGACTCTTGCCTACATTGTCCCCTTTAGGCTTCGAGATACAAAAGACTTTCCTGGTGTACATTTGCAGAATAACCACAGGAAAATACGTCTGGCGACTGCACCATATGATGCAAATTTGGAAATATTTTAGAAATTATGTGAAACAAGCCCACAAGCTGTCACAAATACTGTTAGCACCTCTAGTATGTGCAATAAGGAGAGTAGCCCATGGTATTTGCAGCCTTTGACCAATCAGGATGTAAACTCTGTGAGTTATTTTGGCAAATTTCAGAGGAAAATATTGTCTCACTAAAGACCAAGACCCCCCAAACCCGTTCAGTTAAAAGCAAATGAATGAATCAATCAAGTAATGGTGTTTTCCAAGCTTTGTCATCAGATGTTGTCTATCAAAAAGCCATCCAGAAATGAAAAGCTGAAGCAGCATGTGAAACTCTGATAAAATAAATTTTAGAATCATTTAGTGGAAAAGACATCTAATATCATAGAGGAAGGCTATTTTAGTGGTTTTCTGAGAGGAGTCTGTAAACAGAATGTGGACATGATCTATCAGAACTCTGTAAAACCTAAATAAAATCTGGATTATAAATGGGGTAAGGGATCAGACAGCATCCCTACATCATTTATCAACAAGAGCTTTCAGTGATAAAAAATAATAGCAATAAAAGACATTTCACAGAACGTTCTGAACCCTTTGGTGAGGTGGCCTTATTTGAGCTACAGAAACTTCAATAAAACCAGGGAAAATCATACAAATAGGAGGAGAAAATATGTCCTATATTTCAGCTATGAAACCACGCCTTGCAAAGCAGTGAGTCTAAAAGAGTGGTTTGATTTATAGAGGTCTGGAAAGTCTTTTTTACAGCCAAAGACTAAACAATATTGATTTGTTTAATTTATCTGAGGAAAGATTATGATTAAGTCACTTTCTAATCTATAAGTATGAACATGGAGAGAAGACTTCTGGTAATGGAAGCTCTTTAATCTGGCTGACAGTAGCATGGCAAAAGCCAATGGACAAACTCGCTTAAATCATTTTGGAAGTGAAACATATTTGGAAACCATGGGGGTTCTGTGTAACAAATTACTAAAGCAGCTTATTGATTCCCCATCATTTCGAGCTTTTGGGGATGTTTTTTCTGGAAGAGTCCTAATGCTGTCAAAAGTTACAGCCTTGATGCAAGAAGTGCTCTGTGGAAGTGCATGAACTGCACCAAGTCCAAACGAAGTGAACATGTTGGTGTCTTCTGAGTTTAGAACCTATAAATCTTCAATATTAGGCCACAGTTATGCACGTCTGTAGCTTCTGAGACAAGTTGTATTGTCCTTTTGGGGAAAAATAAAGTTGATAGTTGATAATTGTATGATTTTCTTTTCATTTAATGACATCTCCCAATCTAGCCGGCTGGTTTGTGCCTGGAAAGGAGAGTTGGTGTTATTTAACACTTCCCAAACATATGTCTCTGGGCTTCATTTTGTACACTACAGCTGACAGATTCTAAGAATTGATGTCTTGTGTCCATCATTCTCCCACACACATCACTTGTTCTTTTTTTTCCCTTTTGGTTGTCCCTGATATTTTTAAGAAATCCAGAAAACTTCCTACAGAGCAGCAGCACCTAAATACTCTTATAATCTTCATTTCTGGGATATGTTGGGTTGTCTCTGCATCTATTGCTGCAGCTGAACTTTTGGATGTGGTTTTAAAAGTTTAAAGTGGGGCCAATCTCTACAGGAATATTACAGGATATTATAAGAATATATAATTTATAAGAATTTTAAAGAATATATAAGAATGAAAGTATGAGAATAATGTAAGAATATATAATTGAATATAAGAATATTAATTGAATATATATTTAATATAATCTAAGAATATATATTGACAGATCTGTTTCTTGGGATCAATCAGTCTTTTCTTGGGAACAAAAGGGAAGGATTTGATAGCGTTTTCTAATAACCGTAAATTATAGTTGGTTTGTTTAGTAAAAAAAAAAAAAAAAAATAAAGATAAGGTGTTTTA
>WAAG01083954.1:0-25283 GCA_013390105.1 Tichodroma muraria | reverse complement strand
ATCAAATGAAACAGAGCATTTTATTCCAGCCTTCTTACTTGATTCAGCACATCACAGGTGTGGTAGTGAAGTTGTGAACATATTTTTTGAAGTTCTGAGTAGGAGAAGAAGATGGAGCTGCTTTTGTGCATTAAGAGCTACAACCATTTGATTACTCTGGTTTTACAGCAGGTCAAAGTGGAACAAGCACAAAGTGACCCAGAGAGCACAGTGACCTCCCAAACAGTGCAGGCTTGGCTATGCAAAGCTAACTAAAAAGTAACTAAAGTAACTAAAAAAAAAAAAAAAGCGTTCTTTAATAACTCAAGATAACCTCAACTCAAGAACTTTGTATTTAGCGTATTTTCAATACAGCAGGAGGACATTTGAGGTCAAGGTCTCAGGATCCCCTGTTCAACACTTATTATTTCCCTTTCCTCTACCCATTCCTGCTACTAGACTTGGCTGGCTTCACACCACACTGAATTGGCATTTTTTTCTCTTTGCATTAGAGAACAAATTCATAAAACAGCCATGTGTATCATGGAGAGAAAGGCAGGGAGGGGATTTAAATCAGCTGGGAAATTCCAAGATTGGAAATACTTGTTTGTAGCAAAGGGAAACTAATGGGTCTTACTGAGCAGCACGATGTTCAACTCTGCTTTCTCCCCACTATTCCCCATCAAAGAGGGCTGCAGTTACATATTTGTCTGGAGAAGGATAATGAAGAAACTGTGAGTAGAAAACAAAGAGCTTGTTAACAGTCAAAGATTAGCCCATGTTGTAGCCCAGGGATTTCCCTGAAAGCAATATAGTCAGCAGAGCATAAAACTACGTTTTACTGTTCAAGGTGCATTCAAATACTGTGGTGATAGCAGGAAAATACACAACTTTTAGCAAGACAGCAAAATAACTTTTATTTTCTTATTTGGCCAGGGGATTAACTTCCTCACAGCTTGCCAGATGTTCAAGAGGAAAGCAGATTTCTGCATATAGCTGTTTGCCCCATCAAAGCTCAGCTGGTTGACTCATGTAAAAAAATTGGTAAGGCCATCCCAATTTCCATAGCAGGTGCCTGCTTTGGAGATCGATGATTAACTTGAGAAAATCCAGCGTTCTGGCTTTCAAACAGCAGTGAAATTACATCTGGAGGAAGATCAGACTGGTGTTTTACGCTGCAAAGGGCCATAAATGTCAGTCACCCGTCACACACGATGTTGGCATTTATCACAGTGTATCAGTAGAAGAGAGTAAGTGGTAAAATACAATTCAGGATACAGGAGAATTGGTTCTGTATGGCTTCAGGATGGTTTCTAATTACTTATTCAGAGGGGAAAAAAAACAAAAAACAACAAAACAACTGCTGGTTCCCAATGGAAATAGAGAACAAAGTTATTTAATGAGCTGCCATAAAGCACAAACAAGTTCAGTTGGCATTATGCAGATAAGCTCAAAGAACTTTTTCAAGATTATAGTTTAAAAAGGGGACGTATCTCAGAAGTTCTAATAACATTACCTCACCATCCAGCTGTTTATATTGTACTTGCAGCTTCTTTGAAAAGATGCCAAAATAAAGTAAATTTGAATATTATCTGCAGAGAACTTCTCTATGGAATAATCACCAGACTGCTTTTCGTTATACCACAATTATATCATCAGCATCTAATGATCAGAATGCAGAGCAGCTGATTATTTTCATAATGCAATTACCTCATTACATCTTAGAAAACTCAGCTGCATGCAAGCAGTTCTCTCCAAATAACTCATTTGTCTGATTAATCATCTGACGGGAACTCCTCTCCCTCTTGCCCCCTTTTAAACGTTCACCTGTTTTCCCTGTGCTTCCTGTCTAACTTGGTCCTCACAGCATTAATCACTCAGGAGGAAAGAGCAAGATGGTTCTTTCTCAAATACACGGAGAGCTCCAGATTTTCCAAGTAGTAAGGCAAATGCAATTGTTCACAGGGATTTGCCCTTGCCACTTTTTGTGTGTGCAAACCTCGAGGTGTGCATATAAATAAGGTATTTGTGCAGGGGGTTATTAGCTGACAAATGCAGATGGCTAACACGATGCTCCCTGCTGCACACACCCAGGCACTTGACATGTCTGGTGGGTGTTTTTTAGGCAGCATTTCCAAATAGCTGACTTTAACCCTCTGCTCCTCACTGTCAAGAGGAATCTCTAAGGCTTTTGCTAGTAACTGCTGTCCTTCATGTATATTTTAAAATAACTTTAATCCTAGCGGAGCAAACCAGATAAAAAAAAAATATAAAAGGCTGCAGTGTTTGATTGTTCAGCAGGATTGTTTATACAGTGATGCTGGAATAAAAATAATTAGCATTTCCAGGGACTTCCAGCTGAAGATCTGAAACCTTGTTTGTGGCAAAAAAAAAATTAGTAAGGCTTATATTTAGTCCATTCCTTTTGCAAAAATCAGTGACTCAAAGAAGAAAGGTGAGGGCAAAGGTACTGCTTCTTTTTTTTGTTGGTTTTTTTTTGTGGTGCTTTGCTCAAGTTCACAAATCCCAAACAAGAAGGCCAGGGAGGATCACATCTCCAGACTCCTAATCCCTCTCCCTGACAGATAACCGTGGTACCTTAAAGGATCAATCACATGCTCAGAAAGGGAGAACTTATAAAAGAAAATATTTTAGGCAAATCTACTGAGGCCTAGACATAAGAAGAATGATCTTTAATTGAAAGAGAATCTGAATTAAATGCCCATATGAGGAACAGACTTAAGAGATTGTAAAAGAAAAAATCATTGTAACAATTATAATGGTAATAACAATGCTCTTAGAGATAAGATTCCTATTGTAAAGGCTTCTGTCATTTTGGGCGACTAATTTATTCATTTTCTTTTCCACAGACTGGTATGCTGATAATCAGCTTTACTCCAAAGGGTTTTTCTACAATTTGGAATGGAAGGGCAAGAAATTTGTTAAATTTCAGCTCCTTATGCTTGAAATTTAATTACAGCTCTAGAATCTCCTCTGTCTAATGTTTTACTTCCCAGTAGTCCAAGTCACATATTTCACAGCTGGGTTTCTCTACAACTGTTACACCTCTGCAATTTCATTTTGTTAGGTAGGTGATGAACAGCAAGTTTAGGCTTGATTTTTAAACAAAACTTTCCACTGACTGCATTTTTACAGTTCCTATTTAAGAAAGTTTAAAACCTTTCCAGTGAAAAATACAGAACCACAGAATTCCAGAATGGTTTGGGTGGAAAGACACCTCAAGGACCATTGTGTTCCAACCCTTGCCATTGAGAGAGACGCATTCCACAGACCAGCCCACCTTCCAAACTTTGTCCAGCCTGGCCTTGGACACTTCCAGGGTTGGGCCAGCCAAAGCTTCTCCTCTTTCAGTTCCCTGAAACCTGTTTCAGGGCCTCCCCACCCTCACAGGGAACAATTCCTTCCCAATATCCCATCCAGCCCAGTCCTCTGTTTATTTGAGCCCATTCCCATTGTCCTGTCCCTCCATGCCTTGTCCAAAAACCCTTTCCAGCTCTCCTGGAGCCCCTTTAGACACAGGAAGGGCTCTGAGCTCTCCCTGGAGCCTTCCCTTCTCCAGGTGAGCACCCCCAGCTGTCCCAGCCTGGCTCCAGAGCAGAGGGGCTCCAGCCCTCAGAGCAGCTCCATGGCCTCCTCTGGATCCTCTCTAACAAGTCCAGGACTTTCTTGTGCTGAAGAACCCAGAACTGGGATCGCCCTGACCAAGGTGCAGCCCCTTGTCTTGGATTTGAAGTTCTCCTGGGTCCACTTCCCAAGCCTTGTCCAGCTCTCCCTGGATGTCCGTGTTCTTTTCTTGCACCAACTGCACCTCTCAGCCTCGTGTCACCTGTGAAGTCACCAAGGGTGCCCTCAATCCCACTCTCTGTGCCACTGATAAGGAGCCCTGGTCCCAAGGCAGAGCTCTGAGAGACACCCCTCATTCCTGGCCTCCGCTGGGCGTGGAGCCGCTCACCACAGCTCTCTGGATGTGTCCATGGAGCCAATTCTTTATCCACTAAGTACTCCATCCATCCAATTTGGGTTCTCTCCAGTCTGGACAGAAGGATGTCATGTGGGACCATCTCAAAGGCCTTTCAGAAATCTGGGTAGATGAGGGTCTTTCCGTCTTCCTTGGGCTTATTCTTGTCCTTTATTCTGAGAAGTAGGACCCCACTTAAAAGACACGATTTTTTTTTTTTAAACCAATTTCCATCTCCTCTCCAAATACTTCTGAACAGAACACTTGTCAATATCCAGTGCAGATTTTCCCTGAAGCCCCCAAAATCCCCTTGAAGATGGCAGATGTGGTTCTGCCTATGGGGAGATATCACACCAGGAGCATAAACCCAAATAAACAGCACATTTTATCTGCAGTGGAGATTCCAATCCAATGCATTAAACTGGTTGAACTGGCTCTTTATGCAGTGCAGGAAGAACTTCTGTAAAAGGCTTTACCTAAAGCCAGTGTAATTGGGGAAAAGGGCAAAAAAAAAAAGAAGAGAAGAGCTGAAAGCCAAACAGAACTCAGCTGGAGCTTCTGCCTGTGCTGTAGGAGGGTCTGCACATCCTTGCTGGGTGGCTTTCCCTGGGTTTTAGGATGCAGGAGAGCATTTGGAGGCACTGAAGTGAGAGCTGGGGATGCTCATGACTCGAGCTGTGGAAGCTGCTCTCCTGTCCTCAGTGCTGGGGTTCAGGCACCTATCAGGAGTTTCACATGTGGAGAACACATCCTGCTGGATCAGTAGGACACGAGCATCTCCCTAAACCTGGAGCCAGGCTGCCTCTGAGAAAGCAGCAGGCAAGATGCTGGCTTCTCCCTCCATGTACCAGCAAGCAGGTTTGGTAAATACAGAAAGAAATTCTTCAGGATTCTCCTTCTTGGGATTCTCCTTCTCAACTGCACTTATTCCTAGCAGCTCTGGGAGGCTGTTAGTTGAAGGCCTTCCCAATTTCTTCAGCACTTTAAGCCAAGCCATTTTCAGTTAGTCATTTTTTACACTGTTTTTTAAACGCATTGTCGCCAAAAGATTGGCTGAATTTGTAACAAACCCCCCAAATTTGTGGCAAAAAAAAAAGCATTTAAACAATCATCTTGGAAATCCATCATCATCATCTAAGTAAAAACCACCTAGTTATGGACTGTCTGAAGGATGCAAACTTTAAGGGAATGAAAAAGTCTTTCGGATCTTCTCAAAAAAGCGTGGAAAACAATTTGCTGCAATGTGATATCTTCACATCCTACATGGCATCAAAATAGAGGAATAAAAAAACCCATCTGTGCCCCTCATTAGGTGCGTGTTGTTACTGTGCATGTACACTGGTAGTGTACAAGGGAGATATTACCCTGTGCACATCTTTCTTTTCACTCAGCTGGACTTTTGCCACTGGTTTCAAAGAGAACATGTTATCTCATAATTAGAGAAAGCCCAGGAAAAACAGAAAAATAGGTCATCATGTTCAAAACAACTGTGATTTAATGCTTCTGGCCAGTTATTTTCGTACACTGTGATTAATTTAAGTTAATTTAATTTAGCTTGTTTTAATAATTGCATAACTTTTATCTGGATGCCCATACCAGATGGCTCAACCAGCCTGAAAACAGGAAGATGCTGTAATTGTGGCAGCCTAATAACATTTATTTACTACAAGCCTGACAGTCTGTGACACTCATCAGAGCTCTGCAATATTGTGCTTTGCACTATATTGCTTCAGTGCACTTCACTTTTAGCCACACAATCTTTTGCCTCTCCAAAATTTTCTGAGAAAATTTGGGGGTTTAATGCACTTTTCCCCTTTTTGTGCTTCTTGTGAGAGCTCCAAGCACCCCAGTTCTGGGTTCTGCCTCTTTGCCTCTGCAAATCGTCAGGTTAAAGTGTGTGTGTCAGCTTCCTGGAGTGATCATGGCCTGGATGATTTCTGTGCTTCAGTAATTGTCTCACAACATCTGGACAATTAATATATCTGCAGGTTGTTAATTCCTAGATCCAAAATTGAGGAAATATTCTGCCTTCAATTTTTTACAGAATAAACCTTTCATTTTTAAAGTTGGAAAATGAGTAACTTGCTGCTTTCAAACGAGCAGCATTTCCTTTGGTTTGTTTCTGCTGGTTTGATATCTGTTTGCTCACAGTTAGGAAGCCAAAGTAATTTTTAATCTCAGGTTTAACATTAGCAATTTCCAATATTCCTTCTCTCTAACCTGAGTCTCATTTGCCCTCGTGCACCCCAAAATTCCTGCCAAAACTCTTGTGAGACTTTTTCAGTGACTGAGCAATGAGGTAAGTAAGGTGAAAATACCACAGAATCAGATGTTTTGAAGAGAAACATCTGAATTTTGGAGCCATTTTGGTACATTCAGGTTAGTTTCTTTTCTTTACCACTTCTTTACAATTGCCACACTGAAGATCACCTGCTGTGGCAGCTGATCCACCTATCAAACAATGTACAAAAAATACAGATTTTCTTGAAAAATCCACTTCTGCTGATGCTTTTCTGCACTAATGGAGAAAAAGATTGTTGTAAATACACACCTTTGAATATGTTGGTGCAAAACATCTATTTAAACGAAATAAATCCATCAATATGCATTTATCTGAGGCATGTGCCTCTGTAATGCCTTTTCTGTTGTGCTACCAGAGATCCAAATACTTTTGTCAAACAGCACCAGGTCCTGTAGAAGCATCTCTTTTTCACACTTTTTACAGAAATGATGTGTCATTTTTATGAAGCTTTTTAGGTAATGGGGACAGTTTTTATTGCTGAAGTGAACCAATTATTTTCCTTAGGAGAACTAGAAATCAATTGACTTGAGGAGAGATTTCATTAACAGGGACCAAACTCTATTTTCAATGAAACCAGATCAGTGGGAAATTTGCTATGCCTGCCCCGGGACCCACATTCTAATTGCAACTAATCAGTTTTCCCATATATTTGGCTGCTCTTTTCCTGTTCTCAAATAATTTGCAAATCACACTGAATTTCTTGCATGCTTATTTCTTGTCTGGAATTGCTCAATACTAATTTAAGTGAACCCATTTCAGCTCATGATGTGTTCATGCACTATTTATTTAGATTTAAGGGGCATTTTTTCTTTTTTTTCTGAATGAGACATAGTATTCTTATTCCCTGAATAGATGTCTGAAATATCAAAGTGGGGATGATTCAAAAAGAAATGATCATAATCTATTTGGAACTCTTGTTTTGTTTATTGACCAAATAAAATGTGTTCAGGTTTTCATTTTCCTTCCCCGTTATCTGTTGAAAGCCATGGGGAAAAGAAAAATGGGGAAATATGAAGAAGACAATTGCCAAAAACACCGGTGTGCTTTTTGTTCTGTTGGAAAAACCAGTGACTGCAAAATCCTGTGCAAAGAGAGAAATAATTTAAAAGAATGATGAATTAGAGATGAAAAATAATAGTATAATATTGTGCACATAAGAATGTAGGTGCAGAACAGCTGCTCATTGGGCAAATGCTTGATTCCACAGAGTTCAGTAAAAAACAAGAACTGAGCAACCATTCTGAGTCTAAATGGGTGTTCCTGAATGCTGATTTTACAGCAGTCAGATAGGTCTAGACTCACTTTCTTGGGAATGGATAAATTAGGACATAATCCAAACTCACTGATGGAAGAATTCCCCTTGATAAGAATGGACTTTGGGTCAAGAAAGGAAATAATGAGTTGGAAACAGAAAAGAAGCAATAGAGTGGTAAGGAACTGTCAGGGCAAGTGTGATGGCAAGAGTTGGACCCTTTTTGTTTAGGCATAAATCCCAAATTTCTCCCCACAGCTAGAACAGGAGGCAGTACCGAGGGCTGGCATCCTGTGGATGCTTCCCATGGTATGAAGCACAGAGCTTTGGGGTTTGCATTTTAACAGGAGCAAATTCTCTCCCCACCTCCAGTTTCCTGTAGCATCTTTTTTGATCCATCGCCTCCGTTCTTGGCAGTTCACGGTTTTTAAGTTATTTAGGAAAATTTACAAATGAACTTTCCCAACATACTGTATCAGATACTCCATTTAATTTGTCTTTATGGTGTCCCAGGATGATTAATTATCTTCTGGAAGTGCTCTGTGTATCTCAGACTTCTGCTTTACCGAATCTTTTAGTGTTACCTCTTTGTTGCCTGAGAGTGCACCTGCTTCTAATTATATGCAGATGATATACAATTATATCTTTAGAGGGATTCAAATGACAATGTTTCCCTGACTTTTAGTGCTGCCTTTCTGACATAAAGCTGTGGTTTAGTACAGGTTTTAACAAAGTTAAAATCAATTAATCATATACCTTGGATTACATCTGCTTAGGCATTGTAAAAAACAAAAATTGAGAGCTGGGGCTTCTTCATTCTAAATTGGGCCAGTATCAGGGAGAGATTGCATGAATATTTTAAGTGCTTTTAAATCACTGTGGTATTTTCTTTTCAACAATTCCCATTCTCACAGACAACTGCAGCAGCAGAATTTTGAAAATCAACTTAGAAATTGATAACAACCCCATTAGAAGCCTAATTTTGCGATTCACAGTCATCTAAAAGGTGATTTTAGGCGTAGAACATGATGTCTTTGAGCACCACTGGCTCTTTGAATACAGAATCATTACAACCAAATATTGGCTAATGAGCCATAGAAAATATTAAGCTATAATTACAAATAGTGTTTTCTGAAGAGGTCGTAACATGGATAATTCAAGAAACAGGAACAGGCAGAATTCAGAAAATAAAATTATTTTTATATATATTTTTAACGTCTTTATTTTTTTGTTACCAGATACCTAAGTATTTTCTGCACAAATACTTGTTGGCAGAAATACTTGTTGGCAGAAATTTCTTGTTATCATTTTAGCAGATACCTAAGTATTTTCTGCATGTTGGTGACTATGTACAATCCTTGTCAGGTATGTGTAGCACTATGCCCAAATGCCTGTGTGTGGAGAAGAAGTTACCCACTGAACACAATATTACCACTGCTTCTTCCAGAGCAGAAATGCACCAATCCTCAAAATACTCCCTAATTCTGCCCTCCTGCCAGGTGTGTCCATGCCCACCCTGCCAGATCCATGGGCAGGTTGCCAGAGGGCTCTGCCATGCCAGGAAATGCTGCATTTCCACTGCCCACCTCCACCTCGGGAAGGAGAGATTAATGGATGCTCCAAGCCAACCTTGGATTTGCATAAACCATTTTGGAGTGACATGATTATGATGCCTTAAGTTTCAGCTTTTATATTTTTTTGATTCTGTGCTGCTTTAGATGCTACTAAGTAGTTTAGATGCTACACTGTAGTTTTGATGCTACTAAGTGCTACTGAGCTCTCTTCACAGAGCAGATGGACAAAACAATTCCTTCTCTAGCTCAGGCCCAAGGACAACTTTCAGGCCCAAGAACAAAAACAACAATGAAGTGAAAAGGAAAAACAGGAGGATGGAGCTTCATAACCTGAAGCTGTGGTTGGACAATTTGACTCCAATTTGCTGATAGAGCAGAACTTATAAAAGTGTGGGACTTTGTGATCAGGGTCCATTTTGTGACCATTTGGGTGCATCTTGGGTGTGGTCTGGCTGGGCTGTTGTGTGGCCCAGGTGTGCCCATGGAGGCCTTTTAATAAATCCCTACTTTGTCCTTTTGCTCTGCCTAGTCTCTGTTCCAGGTCAGCCTCTAGCAGGCATCAATTAAAGGTGGCAGTCCAGGCAAAACTGCGGCAAAGTTTTTGTTATTTAATAGCTCTGCAGTGTCTTTAGTAATAATAAAAGAAATTGTGTCATTAAGAGCACGTGTGGATTGCTTAAAGGCATCCATTCTTGGTACAGAACAGCAAATGTACTGACAAATCTGCTCCAGTGGCTTTTTTTGCATCCTTTATTCTTTTTCTATTAGGTAATACAGAAAACCAATCATCTTTTCTGGCTACATTGGACATGAGAGAGGGATTCCTCTACTATATTCAAATCAAACGCAAATATTCATAGAATATTGGTTTGGGGTTGGAAGGGACCCCTAAGATCATCCAATCCCACTCCTATCCACTGCCATGGGCAGGAACACCTTCCATTGTCCCAAGTTGCTCCAGGCCCTGTCCAACCTGGCCTTGGACAATCCAGGGATCCAGGGGCAGCCACAGCTGCTCTGGGCACCCTGTGCCAGGGCCTCCCCACCCTCACAGGGAAGAATTCCTTTACACGGTTTTACAGCCTACACAGACTCTACAGGATTGACCCAAGTGTTCCAATTCAGGGTCCTGTCCTCAAGCAGAAGGTGGTTGATGAAATCAGGTGCCAGTGGAGCACTGAACACTAATTCTATACTGTGTGTTACATCAGTACTTATGATTCTTTCTATTTAGCCAAGAAGGACATGCACAGACACAGGCTTTAGGAAGATCTGGCTCAGATGAAGAGGGAAATGGTTGTTTCATTATCCGGTGGCCTCATCATTTCATGCCCATTGGTAAAGATGCAGCAAACCTTTGGTCTGAGTGATTACTGAAGGATACTTTCCACATCTGCCCTTCTGTTACAGCCTCTATCCACTTATCACAGAGTGTAACTGAGGCTTCCCAGCTATTTATTATAATTTTCAGTGGAGCACAGTTGACCTTGTGTTTGTAGACAACTTCTTTTGACCCATCCACTTTAAAGCAAAAAAACACCTCCAATGAGTCTATAATGGTGGAACAGAGGGAGGAATATAATGATATTGATGAAATGGATATGAGACTACTGAGGCTGCATTTTAATTCAGTCCTGGTGCTGTTTGCATCTAATAAAATACCTCTCGTGGAATTTTTTTCAAGCTGACCTCTTCAAAGTAAATCACAGCATGACTCACTGTACAGCCAGTTTTCATAATCACAGTGTGTGAGATAAAGCAGAGCTGCAGTCAGGCATGCAGCTACAGGACAATTGCAAACCATCATCCCCCTAGGAACGAGCAGAGAAATTCAATTAATGCTCCTTTTTTGACGGAGAATCAGTGACGATTCATTGTATTTGCTTGGAAGAGAAAATGGCATTCAGGATTTCAGTACCCAGGTCCTGGCACTGCCACCAGCCCTCTAAAGGGGGCCTTGCTAATGGGAACCATTTTTCCATGGTTCCCCTGCAGCTGGGGCTTTCTGGGATGCTCTGTGGCCACGGCTTCATTGCTAAGTAATGTAAAAACAGATCTATGGGGTGAAATATTTGGCCCACTGTGTGTGTGTTTTAAGTATTTTCATGGTGGAGTAGCACCAGTCCTCCAAAAATATGGTGCGGCAGCTTCTCCAAAGGCAGTCCATGAAGGGAACCAACACGTGCTAAGTGGACACAGCTCACTCCAAATTTAGTGATTTTCCAACCCACTCGTGCAGCCTGACCTGAGAGGATAAGCTGACACCATCCACAGGTTATGAAGCTTCCCATCACGTGGCAATACTTCAGTGACGTGCAAAGTCTGCTCTTCGATTCCACAAAGTCTGGGTGAACTCCACACTGGTGATCTGAGGAGAAGACATGAGTTTTAATGCTGAGTTTTACACCATGAGATGATTTGCAATAAAACTACTTCAAAGAGGAAACAGCCTTAAAATCCTTCTTAACTTAAGCTCTTCTTCCTTCTCCCCAGACCTAATGCCGTTTTATTTACTTTTAAGATAGGGATTCACTTATAGGATCATCGTGAATGGTTGTCTCAGCCAGGCTCTTTTGAAGCTATATTTGCCTACTGCATGTGGCCTGTTACGAGGCTTAAGACATCTTTTAGAGGGAGAAAAATCGACAGCAGTTGCTGATATTTTCAGCCATATGATCCTAATTTCCTCAGATTCAGGGATCAAAATGCAGAGGGAGAAAATACTGAAATAGTAGAATCATTTATATATTTTATAACAGTAAATATGAGACAGGAAACAGACCCTTACCCTCATGTGCTTTGGGTGCAGGCAAGGCAAATAGAATATGAATACAATATTTTTCTAGTGAAAATGAATAGACAAAAAAAAAGAAGAAGACACAGATCCTCCTCCTCCTCATCCTGTTCAGACCCTGCCGAGGTATCACTGCTCTCCTGGGTAGCAGTGGCTGAATTCTGCTCCTTGCATCAGTCTCCTCACTGGGTAGCTGAATTGATTGCAGCTGGGGCTGCTGGGATGTACTAGTTTGCTCCCCATTAAAAGCAGATTTTTTTCCACTGAGACACTGTGGGAGATACACATAGAGGCCTGTGGGAGTGGAGTCAAACTCCAGAGAAAGAAATGGAGACAACCTCACAGTTATTTAAGGGGAAGATCCTGGTGAGTCTGGAGTCATGGATTGGACTGAATCACATTTTTTTTTTTGTTTTTTTTGTTCACATCTCTGCTTAAGCTCCTGCTTCCTCATATCTAGTTATCTACATCTGTGACAGGTGGTAAAGATGTTGAATTCATCCTTTTTGCTGTTCAATGTGTGGAAAAAATGCTGGCAAACCAGGATGTCTCCCTGAAATGCTCCTGCAGAGGCCCAATTTAACCATCCTCATATTCAAACAGTTTCACTCTCACACTGATCCCCTCTTGCCATGGAAGACACTCACAGCACTGTAAAGTAATAACAGTGCCCAGGCTGCCCCAGAACCAAAAGGTGGAAAAAATAAGTTTATTCTTCAAAGATGAGGTTTTATCTTAAAATAATTCATGCAGAAAAGAAAAATCACAAGGAATATCAGGAGCCAGTGTAACTTCCAAAACTCTGATCTCACAATCTGTAGTACTACACACTCATAGGGATCCTGAAATATTTCAGATTATCTGCCATATGCTCCTTGTCGAAGTGATTGTGCACCACTAAGCTTTCATTAGAAGCAGAATTTCTTTTATTGTGAGTTTTTAGCGGTTTCGCTTTGAATTTAGAAATCTTTAGATGCAATCAGCACAGAAGCCTTTTTTTACCCAGGTTTTTGTACCCAGGTTTTCTTATCACCAATCCTTCTTTGTATTCCTCTTTATTGTAGTGGTTATATATCTCAAAAGAGCAGCGTGGTTGGCAGCCACTATCTGTGACTGTGTTCAGGGCAGGACTGGTTAGCAGGAAGAATTTCTTTCAGTGTGGAAAATAAATAAATTCCCACATACTTTTCAGTGCCTGCTAGAAATTATCTTTCTATTTACAACTGAATGACCTGAATTACCTTTTTACATACACAGACGAACCAGGACTCTGAAGGTAATCAAAAGATCATTGCACCATTTTAGATGTTGATCTCTGAATCAGAATAGCAAGAAGTCCAGAATCATGTTTAGTGGAAAATTCAGGTTTCAAAATGTATTCTTCAGGCTGATGTAGAACATAAATGAAGTTTTGTAAAAGCGTTTTTGGTGACAAATACAAAACAACCCCTTGCCTTCCTTAGAACACACAGAGAGTCTGGTATCTGGGGCTCTGCTGTGAGGCGTGGGGAGGCTGGATTCAAATTCTTCCTCTTGTCTGTTGAAATGACATAGAAAGAATTAATCCTGGGCATTCACCTTCTCAGAGTCTCCTGGACTTTTCTGTCATTATTCTACAATGGGCGTTTTCTTGGGGAAAACTGAGAAAAATTGCATTTGATGGGGGTATTTTTTTCACTAAATAAACGTACTCCATGAGTAAAGTTTTCATTAGGGCAAATGACCTCAGGCTTTGTGCACAACTGTGTGAGTGAAGGTGCCCCTTTCCCCAACCACTCTGTGCACACCCTCTGCTCCCTGCTAACCAAGGTGTCACTTTGGGCTGGTGCTGGCACAGTGGCACCTCCCTCTTCAGCCTGAGGCAGAAGCAGGGCTGACCTCTCTCACTCTCCCCAGCCAGGCTCCCAAACACCCACCCCCCTGTGCTTCCAGAAAATGCACCCCCAAACCTAAGAAACCCTCATTAAAATTTCAGATACCCACCACATAACTGCTATTATCTGAAAATTCCCCAGCCAGCTCCCTTCTGACAAGGTTTGATATGGTGTAATGCAAAATGCATATTAATCCTTGTTTTTATAACATTTTGTTATGGCATATTGCCTCCCATCATCAGGCCATACCCTGGAACTGATGAGATTGCAGCTGTTTGGGGCATGCATCACCTAAATTTTATAGAGTGCCTTCTACTCTTGATTTTCAATTGTCACAACCCACCAAAGATGGGCTGTTTCACAGCTTGGGGCTCTAAGTCACAGGAGATAAAGTGCATATTGGAAGAGTAAATTGAGTTTTTTACGTTAAATGGAAGGAAAGTCATAGTTGGGGTAGAGAAGAAATAATAAATCTATTTTCTGGAACAAATAGCAGCTCTCATGGTTTCCAGCAATAAAAGCAGGAAGAAAGGCCTAGAGACATGAACATTTAAACAAACAAGTTTAGAAGATCTTAAAGAAATGACAGTGGGAGTTCTGAAAACTGCTTCCAACTTTAAAAAAAATCCCTCTTTTATTTGTTTGGGTTGTTTTTGTACAGGAAGGAAGTGGGGAGAGAGAAAGCATTTTAAATAAGGCCTTCCTAACCACATGGGTTGAGGTAGGAAACTATGTTTTCATATTGGTTGCATGCAGAGAAATTGTTATTTTAGAAAATTTTAAAGGGGAAGCTGTTAAAAAAATAACAGGAGGCGGAGAGGAATAATACAATAACAGCAAATCCTCTGAACTGTGAGGCTTTGGGGAAGAATAAACAGCCAAACCCCTGTCCCTGGTAGGTGTTTCCCTCCTGGATTGGCTTTGCATGGCCAGGTTTTGGTGGTGAGTGGGATACAGGGGTGGCTTCTGTGGGAATCTGCTGTAAGCTTCTGCCATGTCCATGGAACCAATTCCAGGAGGAGCAGCCCTGCAGCCCCCAGGTCAGTGCAGAAGTTGAATTTGCTTTCCCCATGATGGTATTTGGTGGGGAATCTCCCTCTGTGCTTATCCTGACCCATGAACCCTTTGTTAGATTTTCTCTGCCCTGTCCAGCCGTGCAGGGCAGTGTCAGAGTGGGTCACTCAGTGGTCAGTGTCAGGGTTTGGTGGGTGCCTGGTGTCCAGCCAGGGTCAGCCACTACATCTGCCATGAGAAAAGTTCAGGTAGAGGATGTTGCCCAAATCCCTTTCCGGGGCCTTCTGTACTCATTGGTGTCCAGGGACTCAACTACAGCAACAGGAACGTTTGCATTTCCCTTCAGGGCTGCAGGAGCTTTGCTGTGTGTTATAGCTCAGTTTATCTCCTTCCTCTCTCCTCCTGTGAGAGCCAGAAACTCACCTGAAACTTCTGTCTCGGATGTATCACAGAATAGTTTGGGTAGGAAGGGACCTTCAAGATCATCTCCTTCCACCCCCTGCCATGGGCAGGGACACCTCCCAGTGGCCCTGGTTGCTCCAAGCCCCATCCAACCTGGCCTTGGACAATCCCAGGGATGGGGCAGATCTGCCTTCCTCACTTAAATGCGTGAGGAAGGGAAGTCTAACCATAATGCAGCTTCCCACTTTGCCTCCTTTTCCTTTCTTTGTTTAATTTATGACCCTTTGGCAAGTTTATGCCAAACCTTCATCCAGCAGAGGTTCAGCAGAGATATCTCTGCAGAGACAGGGCCTGCAGCAAAACTGAAATCAAGGCACAAATATGTTACTTATTCTTCACATCTAATGTATTCTCTTAAAATATCTTCACTTTATTTGGAAGCTGAGCAACATGGACCAGATTCCAGTGCAACAATTCATTAGCTCTGTTGGAGTGACACCACTCCATTGGTGTGCTGTGTTATTTAATACTTAGCCACAGACTCCACTGAGATGTGGAGTCAGATGCCAGCATTCTTGCTAAAAAAAAAACAGTCTTCATGTTAAGAATTCACATCACCATTTAATTATTAATTGTGCCTTAATTGGCTGTCATAAATTCATTTGGCCTTTGATCTACAACGATTCTTTGGGGTTGTTATGACTGCCTGCAAGCATGAGTAATGACTTTGACTTCAATTCAAAGATGTTAGAATAGTGTTGCTGCTACGGCTGAGGTGACTGAAAGAAATTGCATTGTGGAGATAGTGGGAAGGTGGAAAAGTCACAGATTTCCATCATTTCAAAGCACGATTATTTCACACCAGAGAAGAATTGGACCAACGTGCCAGAATAGACTACACAAACATCTATTCTTGCAAATGAAAATTATTAGAAAATGATTTATTTGGCCTTTCAGTACCTAAACAGTTCCAACTCCAAGAGAGTTGTAGAGGGACTTGGGACAAGGGATGGAGTGACAGACAGGACAAGGGGGAGTGACTTCAAACTAACAGAGGGCAGACTTAGGTGATATATTAGGAAAAAATTTTTTCCCTGCGAGGGTGAGGAGGCCCTGGCACAGGGTGCCCAGAGAAGCTGTGGCTGCCCCTGGATCCCTGGAAGTGTCCAGGGCCAGGCTGGATGGGGCTTGGAACAACCTGGGCTAGTGGAAGGTGTCCTTGGCCACGGCAGAGGGGTGGAACAAGATGAGCTTTGTGGCCCCTTCCAATTCAAACCACTTTATTATTCCTTAAAATTACATGATTCTATGATAAAGGAAATAAATAAATAAATAAATAAATGGATCAAAATTAAAGAGCTAAAGGGTGCTGCCTGCAAAACAGGTGGGTCCCATTACCTGACAGCTCAGATAAACTGGGAGGTTGCTCTCAGGCTGAGCCATAAATCTGAACTGGCTTAGCGCCAAGTGATACCAACACACAACACAAACCCGTCAGGCAGCGTTTTGTAAAAGCTGCCTGTTTTCTGAGTGTGTGGCCACAGCACCCTGGGGCTGGGGAAGAGTCTCTTCAGAGGAGAGTCCTGGCAGAGGTGTCTGTGCTCGGAGCCCAGGCCCCAGCGCGGGCGTCTGGCAGCACATTCACCCGCCCAGCAGAGTCTCACATCCCTCCCTGTCACTCCTGCACGTCAGAAGACACAAACTCCTCCTCAAAACACCCTGTAACAAGCACAGACACTTGCACAAAATGCCAAAAGTCACGAAACTACAGGGAGGTGCATGAAAAGGAGTATTTTTAGCTCTAGTGTACAGCTCTACATATATAATCTGTAGAGGGATGTTTTTCCTCTGAGTTGTCTGGTAAGCTTTCCACTGGAAAATGCAGGTTATGAACAGAACGTGTCCCAGGCCAGTACAGGAACCAGCTGCTGACTTCTGTACGAGCAAGTTGGCGACAGATTTAATCCAGGTCAGTAGTTAGAGCAAGAACATCCAACTGCATTACGTAACTTGGCAAACTCCTTCCTTTTCCAGGCTCCTGCATATTCAGAGTACCCCACTCCCTGCAACTTGAAAGTACAGGCTTTGGGGGAAGAGTCAGCTTTAACTTTGGATTTGTTACATCCTGCTCTGGAATAACCTCTGCCCCTATCCCCACGTCCCACACACTCAGTTGAAAGATCTTTTTGTGCACCACAGGCTTTCGGCTCGCATGGATCCGACCAGGCTGAGGGCAGGACGATACCTTGCTCCCTTTACAAGGAGGAAACAGCCCTCACGCTTGCTGCTGCAAACATTGCTCTCCATCTCCAAGGAAACAGGCAAGGAGAGTCACTTTCATTCCTCAGCTGCTTCCAGAGATTCCCAGGAATGCTGGGGGTCCCCCTCTCTAAGGCAACAAACTGGGATTTTTGCATTCTTTCACCACCGTTGCTCCCAAGCTGTCCTGTGACCTTGGGGTGAGTCATTTCCCCTCTCACTTTTGGGCATTTCGAATTTGTAAGTCCTTCAGGAGACCTGCTTTCTGCCTTTTTTGTTGTTTTGCTGAAGGTTTTCTTGTTATTGGTTTTTATTGTTGTTTTTTTTTTTAATCACTATTTTTCTCATATTATTTTTTTAAAAAATCAAGCCACTGAGATTTTATGGCATTCTGGACATCTTCTCTACTTCTCCTTGCAATGTGAAGAAGAAAAAATAGTAAACTCTTTAATGCCTGCCATGGGAATTTTCAAAAAGCATCCCTGGTGTCCTAAGGGAATGACTAAATCTAACTATCAGAGGAATTAAAGAAAGAATGAAACTCCATCCTGCTACGGGATTTCTATTTCTTGCAACAAACAGGAGTGGAAAAGGTCTCAATTTTATTCTGCATCTGTGTGTGTTGGGGGTGGGGGTTGAGGGTGGTTTAAAATTTCTTCTTTAATCGCAGAATCACAGAATGGCTTCTTGGATGGAATGGACCCTAAATATCATGCAGTTCCAAGCCCCTGCCATGGGCAGGGACATCTTCCACCTTTAACCAAGAGGTCCAGCCTGACACAGGAAGGATTCAGAGCTGTTTTCCTCCCAAGACATCTCACCCCGTGTGTTTGGCAGCTTCTGGCTCCAGCCAACCCCCCCACCTGCCTGGCCGCCTGCCATGCACTCAAATAAACTGCACTCACCACTTGCACACATCCAAGCGTCGAGAGGCTCCTCTCTTGGCAATGGCAGAGTGAGGAATTTATGCCTGAGCTCTGCTGAATGACAGGGAGGCAGAAGAAAACCTCTGCAGAAGCGCAAATGAAGCAGCAGCAAGGAATCCCTCTCTGATGCTAATCTATTATTCCAGTCCCACGAGGAAGGCAGATGTCAGACAGCCCAAATCTATTTCTGGCTCACGGTCTCACCTTTTAAAACCTTGATTCTCCATGCAGAAGGTGATGATCCTCAGATCCAGAGGATGCAAAGAGAATTAAATGTGCTTGAAAGGTGCTTGCCAGAGTGCCAAATATTTGCAGTAATGAAAAGATACCTGCAATATTGATGACATTTTGGGTGGATACTGAATTAATGATCTGTTGGGACACCTCTTCTGATTCAGCCCTTTCCCCTTTGTAGAATCAGAGGATTATTTAGGTTGGGAAAACCCTCTAGGACCCAGTTCAACCATTCCCCCAGCAGTGGTAAGGCGACCCCTAACCCCTGTCCCCAAGTGCCACATCCACACAGCTTTTATATCCCTCCAGGGATGGGAATTACACCACTCCCTTGGTCACCCTGCACCAGGGGTTAAAATCTCTTTCTGTGAAGAAATGTTCCCCAGTATCCAGTCTAAATCTCTCCTGGTTCACTTCTACTCAAGGGTGCATTGCATGTGTGGGAATCCATTTTCACATGTCCCTGCTATCTATGACTGCCTCAGGTTTTGGGCACTCGTTGTCTTTACTGGGTCACGAATATCTTCAGGCTTCACTGATTTCAATCAGTTTCCTGGCATTTAGCACCTTTGGAAACTGCAAGACTTGCTCTCCATCCAGAGCCAGGAGGTTTTTTCTAGATTTTTACAGATTTAATGATTCAGTCAAGGAAACATAGAAGTGTTTTTATTATAAGGCGAGAAAAAGATCCTGGAGTCCAAGTTCGCTGATTTAAACTCTGAATCGTAGAATCATAGAATGGCCAGGCTTGACAGGAAAAAGTGTGGGTTTGTTAAGGATTTCCAGGGAAATGGCATGTTTTTTTATTTTATTTAATGAAGAGACAGCATATTTACATTACCAGTAGTAATACTTTTCAAATGAAAATGAAGCCATGAATGCACATCCTTCTCTCCCCGAAATTTCCTTCATTCAGTGCAAGCTTTACATAACCTAACATTTCTACACCACTGATATCAGACTTTATTCTTTAGTAATTACTGGAAGTGCACACAGCCACTCAGCATTAGTGCTTTTTCATCTCTCTGAAGGATTGAGATCTCCATGTCTGGGATAAGCTGAATTCTTTGCCTTTGATTCATTGAAACTCCAAGCGTTTTGCAGTCAGAGCAAGCGCAGTAATTTAAACAAAGTGCTTTTTCTCACCAAAGCTTTGGAGTCACTGGTGAGGACAGCCCAGGATTGGGCAGTCTGGAGCACTCACCATGGCAGCAGCTCACATTAGCATCCTGTGGTCAGTCCCTTTTGCTTCATTATCCTCTCCTTGGTTTATCCTCACATCACCTCCTCACGGGAGGCTCCGGGCTGCAGCTCGCCCACCGGCAGCTGAAAGCTGTTCATCTCCACCAAACCCTCCACAATTTAACCTTGCAGCGTTTGGAGAGCTGGGGGATGGGAAGTCATCATGAAAAATGGGGTTTTGTGTGGCTGTACGAAGGAATTTGAGCCGACATAGATTTGCTCGCGGTTTGCCTTTATGTCGTGTCCAGCTCCCTTCGGGTGCAATATGTCATTTCTGCCACTCTTCTTCGGGCCCTCATTCCCGTGTCTCCATATGTGATGTGGATGATTTTAAGGGGTTGATTTCCAGGCTGAAGCACGGTGAGGGAGAGGGGCTGAGTGACACCTGGACGTGCTCCCTTGCTCCCAGCGTGGCTCCTTCGGTGGATGCTGAGCCTCGGGGGCAGCCCTGGAGCCCCGGCGCTGCCTCTGCCAGCTGCAGATTTTCCAGCCCTAAACAGATTCGTAGCAATCAGCAGTTCCCAGTTTCCAGGGGGACACAGCTACATGTTTCTGGATCGCTGCTAGTTTTTCTCGTCTGAAAGCTCTTCCCCACAGAACAGCAACAAAAAAAATTTAAAAAAAAATAAAGCCAGGGCAAAACCTCACACATTTCAGGAACTTCCTTTTTTCTCAGTTTCCCCTGAGCTTGTCCAACGTCCATCAGCCTGTTATCACTTCTGCCCAGCATGATGAGCCCTCTCTGAAAGATAAGACCAAAACCAACTGAAATAAAGTGTAGGGAAAAAAAGAAAAACAGCAAGAAAACTCAGACTGACTCTCTCTCTTAAAAAATGATGTTCTAAAATGTTAAGAGAAGCTTAGATATCCCAAAAGCTTTCAACCAGACTGGGTTTGTATCTTCTCATATTTCCTTGTGGATATAACATCTCTGTTGAAAAATGGTCGGTTTTAAACAAACCCACAAACTCTTCTGAGGGGAAAAAAAATTACACTTTGAAATTATTGACTTTTGTAATGTGGTCTATATTTTTAATACAAATATTTTTAGTGCAAATACAAGGCTATTTTATTACATCAAAATTCATGGCACTGGAAACACATGAGGAGGTGAGAAGTCAAAAAAAAAAGGGATGCATTCATTCCACATATCAAAATGGAAACCATTTCAATTTTCAGGAGAATAGTTTTCCTGTGGGTTCACCTGTTACACTTAGATATGTCAAATGATTGTACCATATACGTTCTGACACATTTTAGGAATTACAAAGCTTAATCAGAAGTCTGAGCTGCCAGGTTACGTAATGCAGGAAGGGGAGGAATTGAGGTCAGACAAAATCTGATGCTTGTACGATATTAAGATTATCCAAATAAAAACAACACTTCTGATTTGCTAATTTTTTACACTCCTGGGGCATACATGGTAAAAGAACAAGTGTATTCAAGAAGAAATAATAACCCCCCTATGGCAGCTGCCAGAATGCAAAAGGCAAAATAAAATGCCCTTTTACAGGTATTAAAGCCAGAAGCATCAGTTGGAGCTTGATGTGACTTGCAGATAAAAAGAAAATCTGTGATTCTTAAACATGCACAGGAAGAGGAAAATCACAGACACACCACAGGGATGGCATTGAAGCCCTCTCCACTCCAGGCATTCCAGCTAATTGCTCGCTGCTGCCTTGTGGCAAAGCCCACATCCAATATTCAGGGACTGGCACAGGAGCTGAGATGCTGATGCTGCTGATTCCTGATGCAGATGATGGAGAGAAGGTCCTTAAAAAGGATAGAAGCTCAGAATCTGTGTAAAATTAAAGAACATAGCTCATAAATTATGATTCATACAATCCGTACACTTGTTAACTGACTAAAAGAATCTCAAAAATGCTTGTCCTGGTACAGATCCACCTGTCCTGTAACAAGAATTTTAGCATCTGGCTTTGATTTAGGCTGGAATAGAGTGAAGGGATGTGAAGGAGTCCCAGGTAACAAACACCTTCACAGAGCACCCAAGGATAGACACGACTGTGATCTCTGCCTTAAAATACAGCAACTTAGGGAATTCATCCATGTGAGTGCTGAGCTGAAATCCATCCTCAGCCTGAGAGCCATCATCTCATCCAAGAGAACAAGAAAATATTCAGCCCCTGACACACAGGGATCATTCAGGGGGTCGTGAAGGAATAGTTTAGGTGAGGTATTTGCCACTGGGCTGTTTTGAAGCTTCTACTCTTTCTAGTCAAAGAACTAATCAGGGACCAAGAAACCCCATAATATAAAAAAACAGGTTACTGCCAATTTTTGCTGACAGATAAGAGAAAAAGGTAATTCTGCGTTCTTGCCATCTTACCTGGACAGCTTAAGCACCTTCTATGACTGTTAAATTACAGGAACTATCCCAGGAAGCAACTGAAAACCAGAGACCTCTCCATGCTGAAGCACCAGGCTACAGAGAAACATATTTATGCCATTTTTCTCTCCTGCACACGTGCATCAAATAGTAGCATTAAGGAGCAAAGTACAGAGTACCCAGAATAGCCCAAAGTAGAAAAAGATTAAATTTCTCTTCTGAAAGGTGAAATAGGTGGGCTGAAACCCTTTCAGAATGAAAAAGGCAGGGAGCTGGGCCCCCTGCTTTCATGCTGAGCTCTCCAGCCACCACCAAATGATGTGAAAGGTGCTGAGTGTCACTTTGAAAAGACAGCAGTGAACTCCAACCATAGTTTTCAAAGAAAAGGAAGCAATTTCAGAGACTCCTTTTATGCAAGGACAGGTTAAATGTTTGTACACTCTCCATGCAAGGACTGGGTGTGCTGGGTGGACTGTTCTGACTTTTTATGAGTAGTCCCGAGGCCCCAAGGCTGAACTGGCCAGAAGAGCCAGAAGATGACAGTGAAATAACCAGTGGAATGGGGTTTAGAGAGAACCAAACTCTCATTTAAAATGGGTAAAACAGGCTCCAGAACAACCCCCACACTGTGGAATAACCCCCAAAAGTTTTCCAATGGGCACGCCTACTTTTTAAATCTTGTGTTGTACCTCCTCTTCCGTGCAGTGTGTGGGGCACAATCACTTTGCCCGTTTGCCATGCTCAAGTGATTGGTAGGTTTTGCTGTCCATTTGTTTAACATTTCCTCTGCTGAGGGAAACTCACACTGCATTAGACACTGCTCTGTGTCAGGTTCACCAGGGCAGTGCTGGCATATCATTATATCAGATTGCAACATAACACCAACCTGCTTTGGCTTAATCATGTTCTGTCTTTCAAGGGGCAAAGGTTCCCATTTTCTCGGTTTTTTCCAACTATAGGAAGCTCAAAAAATATCAATTTATCACTGCTCTGAAAATACAAGTCAACATAATGCCTTGTTTCAGAAATACAAGGTAAGAAATTAGATTTTTGCCTCAGAAAAATGGTTCCAAGAAGTCACAGAATAAACAATGACCATCCATATACACTTATTCCTAAAGTGATTCCATTGGAGCCCTTTGATATGAGAATTAATTGCAACATTGTGAAGCAGAGTTGGACAAATTTGGGATAAATATTTTGGATATTCACGCAAACGGAAGGCTGAGCAGTTTGTTGCTGAAATCTCTGTATTTTGTTCAAGAGCATTCAGGTGGATGGGCTGATGTTTATCACAACGTGGGCACGAAACAAAAGCTGCCCAGGGATGCTGTGAGCCTGCCAGAACAGTCTCAATGGGACTGCTCTCACAAACATTCTGGAGAGCTCTCTTTGCAAAAAAATCACTTTGCTAGTGGATTGTGTCATGTTGTGGCTGTGCCTCGCCCTTGCATGTGATTTGATTTAGCGGGTCAGTGAAAATGATTTTGGGGACACGTGGGAGTTGTGCCCTGTCTGCATCACGGGGTGGTTAGAGGGGAACAGAGGGAAGGATCGTGGTGCTTTGAGAAGGATTCCACAGGACTGCTCATTTGTGCTCCTCGTGCTGGAGGCTGGGCACATTTAGAGCCTGGAGGGTGGTTCAGTTTGCAAATAATGGCTGAGTCATCACTTACATGGAACTAGAGGGGGGGAAAGGATTTTTTATTTTAGAAATATGTCATATGAGGATGGGGACACATCCTACACAGATAGACCACAGATAGAATCACAGAATCATAGCTTGGCTTGGGTAGGAAGGGACCTTAAGGATCATCTAGTTCCAGCTCCCTGCTGTGGGCAGGGACAGCTAATAATAATCATCAGCTCTGTTCTCCTCAAGAAAATAGGTCTAGAAGTAGAAAAATCTGCCAACTAAAGATAGTTTGGTACTAGAGCAGGGAGGAAGATGCCATTTCATCACTATATCCTTTAAGGACATGGTTAAATCAGTCATTTTCAGAGACAGTTAAAACACACACTATTTGTCCTCAAAACATTGTCCTCAAGTTGTCCTCAAATTGTCCTCAAAACAAATTTGTCATCTACCTCCGTGACTGGATCCTACAATGAGAACCAGATAGGGTTTGCCAGATAGGATTTCAGGAGATGGGAGATGCAGGTGGATTCAGGTGGAGTGGGAGCACAGCTGTCAAGCTGAACCAGGACAGGCAGTGAAGGATAATTCCCTTTTGATCGTGCAGTTCTGGTGCCAGCTCTGGCTTTGCCTCATGGAGCAGGGAATGCTTCCCTAACCCCTTCATGGCTGCGTGGCAGCTCAGGGGATGTCACATCTCAAGAGCAAGAGGCATTTACAAATGGATGCCTGAGTTTGTCATCTTGAAATTAAAGCCAAAGGTGTGAAGGTTGTTTTCAAAAGCAATGTGATTTGTCTTGGTCACTCGATCAGGAAGGGAGACAAAAAAGGGTTATATTGAAGAGTCTAAGGAACATCTTTACTCTAACTAGAACCATTTTTTGGCAACACAAAAAGGTAACAGGGCTAAGTTATAGTGATTAATGAATAAAAGTATATCATTTTCTCCACCCACAAACATCACAGCTGGATAGGACAATACAGAAGGATGTCATTCAAACTTATTGTTTCCTTTATTTAAGTACTTACAGTAGCAATCAGGATTTCCAAGGGTTTAGGAAAAAAAAAAAAAGTGCTTGCAATCAATAGATTTCCAAAAACTGATTTGCAGCATCTGTATTTCCTTCCTTCGTTCTTTCTTCTCCCTTCCGGGTGGCAAAAGGCAGCAGGAAATGAGTCCCACTAAGCCAGCCTTAAGGGAGGCTATATGCATAATTAATGGCAGTTTTCTGGTTTGTCTTATTAATAAACCAGAGAAACATCTCCAGGATATCAGAAACCAGGAGGAGAAAGGGTGCAAATGTTAAAATATTGTCCATATGGTTGTTTGGTTCATATATTATCAAAATGGGAGAAAGAGAGCAGTTCTGCAGCCAGACAATGTTGAAACTGCCCTTACAGAGCAAAGCCCTGGCTTCCTGTGTCCTGGTGCTCTTTGATTCATTATTTATAGCCTCTTAAGGACTCCC
>WAAG01083949.1:0-14413 GCA_013390105.1 Tichodroma muraria | reverse complement strand
TGGAGAGAGAGAGGAAACGACCATTGTGGCGTGCTGGGTTGATCGGTGGGGCAGTCCCGTGCCGGAGCCGCTGGCTGCAGCGTGGGCCGGCTGAGGTCTGAGCTGGTCCGGTCGCGGTGAGCAAAGTCTGCTGTCCAAGGGGTGTAAGGCGATGGTCGCGGCGATAACGAGCGCGGGACACAGAGAGACAGAAGATGGAGTCTGAGCGGGCGGAGGCGGCGGCTTGAANCAGCAGCCCCGCCTGGGCTCTGGCGGGCAGCCAGCGCCGCCATATTGTGTTTAGTGAATCCCTGGGGGGCTCTCTCTCCGCTCGAGGGGCGGCACCGCCACCATTACAAGCGGGTGGCTCGGCCAATGGGTGCTCTGCGGGGAGCGCTGCGCATGTCATGAGGTCATTGTCGGGCCGGGGGCGTGGCTCGGCGGCGCGCATTAGCGGGGGGGGCGTGGTGCAGCCAACGAGGGCGTGCGGCGCGCGCGGCGTAGCCAATGGGGGCGCGGCCTGGCCGGGCTCGGAGCGCCGCCCGCGGTGCTCATGCGCGCTCGGCGGTGTCTGGGGGTGGGGCGGTTTTGTGCGTCGCGACAATGGGGCCGGGACTGCCGGCAAGGCCGCGCGCGTTCCCCGCCCGTCCCGCTGGTGGCAGCCTGCTTGGAGGCTGCTCGGGGTAACCGAGTCGAGCTCACAGCGTAAAGAACCTCGTTTCATTAAGACAAAGGAACAAATTTCAAGAAGTTTGATTTTGGCCCTTTTGCCATGTGTTGTCGGTGGGGCCAATATCCTTAGAATCTCTCAAGTGGAATTTATGACTTGCTTCTGAGGTTTCAGTGCATCTTAGGGAAAGATTAATGATTTTACGCTATGTTTTGGGCAGCATATGCTGTGCTGGCTGCCGCGCTATTACACTGAAGATAATTTCCGGGTGCTCCGGGTTCCTCTTCCTAGTTTTGAAGTTTCACCTCTTGTATTGGTTTCTTTGGGGGTTTTTGTTGTGGTTGCCTTACAAACTGTTGCTCAGGGCTTTTGCTAGGAAGCTGATTTTGCCTTCTGGGAGTTGACGCCATTAAGAAGCTTGGCATAGCTGTGTATGGTCTCTGTGCTTCAGCTGGATTTGATCAGATAGCCTCAGCTTAAGGTTCTTTTGTGAAGGTCAAAAGTACAAAAAGCCTCGGTGATAACATCAGCAACAGCAAATCTGTCAGAGTCATTCAACAGCAAACGCTTGTGTTTTGTGTCTCGGAAAGGTACTGTTATGAGCAAAGTATCTCATCTGCAGGGCTTCTGTCATAAAGCACTGAAAAAACAGCATGTTCTGAGCATAAGGTTGTGCTTCTTGATGAATATTAAAAAAAAATAAGAGGAAACACTGAAAAGGAACCACTGAACAAGTGAGAAACCATCGATAAGCTGGGTTTGGTGGAAATGGTTCAGTCTTAATGAAGTGCAATACTTCAATAAAATAATGACAAGCTGTAGAAGAAACTAGCATAAATACGATTTCCATGGGGATGTCTCAACTTTGATTATGCATTTTTACAAATAATCATTACTTGACATGTAGAAAATTACTTTCACATTTGTCACAATATAAGTGAATCCTTTTAACTTAGTGAATTTTGACATATTTAACAATGTTAGCTTTGTAGGAATTAAAATTGAATGGGTGCTAGAGACATGCATACATTTTTCTGTTACTTGTGTTGCTGTTGTTTGCCATATTTTTAAATTTTAAATTAAATGATTGCTTTCCAATTACAAGCAGATGTTTCCAATGAAACATCAAATGAGCCAGCATTCAGGAATGCCTTTTTATTACCTACACTGGATCAGAATCTGAAGTGTAGCACTGTAATTAGCAAGTCACAATTAAAAACTGAATGCATTAATTGAAAATCTTAATTAAATTTACCTTGGAAGAAGCACACCCCTAATAATGATAATTAAAAATATATTGGAAGTGTTTCTTTCTTGTTTCTTTGTCTTTTATTTCTTTGTCCTTTTTTTTTTTTTAACCCCTGAAGTTGAAGGTGGAGTTACTTCGAATACAATGATTCTGCAGTATTTTCTTCTCATTGTGATAATAGTATCTCATTATAATAAAGAAATAGTTTAAGTAATGGAAGATATATTTTAGATGTAACTGTTTATTTCCCTTATTGTGTAAGATTACTCTTAAGAATATGGATTAACACAGCCGTTTGACGGAATGACTTGATAAAATTTTGTGCCAAACAGCATTCCTAGCTTGCTGCTCCCTGATTCAGCACGTGGTGTAGAAGCAGTTGAACTGCAAGGTTTCTCCTGCCTGAGTTGAGCAAAGTGCCTTTGATGTCTATGACTTCCACAAACTGCATTAGTACTTTGAAATTAGTCCTTTCTCATTTATGAAAGAAACATGTTTTCTTTACAACTTAAATAACAGAGTGGAAATAGTGTATTAGAGGCTTAATAAAGTAAAAGAATAACTGTTCCTCAGCAGTTTGAACAGAATGGTTCCACTGTGCATGTCCCATATGTGTGTGTATGTACATGTGCACACACAAACATCAATGGCATCTTCTCTCGTTTGCCAGATATATCAAACAGAGTTGTAAATTTTCAAAAGGTCATAGCAGAGCTTTCTTTAATACTGAGAAAAAACCCCAAGCTTTCGTGCCTGATGGACGTTGCTGGCATCTTTCTGAACAGGTTCTCTAATGATCTTGTTTCACCATGGCAACCAATATGGAGGTGCTGACTCAGCAGGTAGTGGAGACTCAGCAGGTGGCTGAGGTGAGTGACAGATGATATCACAACAGTTGGTATATGAGATTTTGAAATTAAAAACATTTTAGGGAGTCCCTGCTGTTTGCAATTAAGCACAAATGGAACAGAAGACCTTTATAGAAAAGTGTTGCTTTACACTTGGGGACAAGCGTGAAACCAGTGCACCTGGGATGTGTTTTGTTCACCCTACTTTGTTCTGGTGGACCCAAATTAAGAATGCAAGTAGGAAGTTCAGCATGAGCTATAGAGAAACTCGGCTGTATTATGAATTGTTTAAAAAAATAATACAACAAAATTTCTTGTCATTTGATCATTACATTGATCATTTGGGATGTGGAAAGCTTCTGTACCTAATTTGAATTGTAATCTAGATCCAGCACAGTTTGAAGTTACCTGTTTTACTTATGCACTTTGCTGAACTTACAGTAAGGTGGTTAATCTAGATCAGGTTTTATATTTTGTGCCAGAATGTCTTTGATCAGCTGTGCTTTCTGTTCCTTCTCCCAATTGTTCTCCCATACTATTGATGCATATTCACTGAAGCTTGGATGCTGAACAGCTGAAAAGTTTAGATCAACTCATAAACACAAACTGCAAGTGTTCATGGCCATAGAAAATCATTTATCTCCTTCACTATGCAGACTTCAATCAAAAAATAAACTAGATCTTTTGTCTGATTAAAATTATTTGGTTTAATATCCTTCAAGTTTACTGTGATTTTTTGTATGGTTACATAATTAAGGGATTTAATAAATAATAAAGGGCAAATGGGCTGAGAGACTTCTGTAGATAAGGCCACTTTTCAGACATTAGTTTGGAGGTTTTTTTTAGCTATTGAGCCGAGATTACACCTGTATATTAAAAAATATTTTTAGTTCAAGTAGAAGCCGTATATAAGAAGAAAATACAAGTTTAATTCTGTTTTTAGAAGTGGATTTGAGATTCCCTACTTAGAAGTACATTTTTTTAAAAAAATTTTGTTCTTTTTAGCATGGTAAATGGCCTAGTGAGTGTCCTAGAAGTAACATCTATGAAACAGTTTCAAAATCTTCCTAAGTTTTACAGTGAGAACCAACAAGAGATTTTTCACTCTAGTTTTCTGTACCAGGTATGAATTTGGCAAGCTGTGTTTTTTAAAAACACTTCCAAATATACTTGGAAAGAGAAACCTGTAATGGAAATTCTGACAAACTTTATACTATTTTGGTAGAAGTTGAGTGCTGTAATAACATCTAAAGCACATAAAATATATGACATTTGTAATTCCTCGTGCAGGAAATGCACCGTGGTAACATAGTGTGATGGTTGTATCTTGCCACTGGAGAGATCGCTCCATCTCAAGAGTGTATGAAGCTCTGTGATTTCTTCCTGGCCGGTGGGTAAATAGAGGGCTTCATCTCTTTATAGTATTCAGCTGCTGCTTAGATTATATTCCTGTCCACATGTAACACCATGAAAACTTTGTTCACGTAAAAACAGTTGTAAGCAGCATTATGTTGTTAGGAATTCATTAATACTATGACCATGTTAATATTGAATCATTTCTTTATGAATGGCTGACTGCCTGCTATTTGCATCTTCTGTCAAATGGTTTTTAATACAGGTAAATACATAACTGGTTTTCTTGAAATATGCTAAAATTCTATATTTGTACTCTCCATATCTTAGAAGATGTAGAATCAAACTTGGCACTGGCTTTAAAAAACGATTTTTGGAATACCGTATTTTTTATTAATGAAAATTAAATGGAAGAAGAGGGTCATTGACCGTGCACTGAATTTCGTGTTATGAACTGTGAGAGACAAGTTGCAACCGAATAACCTAATGCAAATATTAGCAGCTTTACCTCTATCAGCATCACTTTTCCAACATAATTATCACATATGTAGTGCATGGGTTTATTGAGAACTGTGATGCCAAGCAGCAAATCAGACTGTCATGCAAGTAGGCTACATGTTGTTTCTATTTCTTGAGCAGCAATTCATCAGCTTTGTTTTTCATGAAACTGAATGTTTCACAGAAGTTGCTGAATGTGCTTCAGTGTTGGATGTGTTTTTGTACTTATTCTATTTTTAGGACTTTTAAAAATTGTACTTGTAATGGTTTCAAATGGTTTCACTGCTTTTGTTTGCTTCTGCTTTATATAGTGTCATTATTTAATTTTTTTCCAATTGTGCATTTCTGAACAGATTGGGTAAGAGTTCCATTTTTAGTGTTTGATCATGTTTGATCATGTTTAGTGTTTTGTTCATTACTTACAGTTCATAAAACTGAAGAACAGAGAGCAGCTAGGGGATTCAGAGGGAATTTCAGCAGTTTCTCCTCATCCTGAGCAGCTTTTGAAAAGCAGGGAGAATACAGTTACGCCTTAATGCAAAAATAAGTAATGCTGCTTTTCTTCAGTATTTATTTAGTACTGTCACTGTGCAATATGCAAGTGGGCTAGGTGCAGTCCCAGCACCAACTTAGATCTGACTTGAATACTGTTTAAGAAAAATGTGGTTGTTTTTGAAGTGGAAATGCATTCCCTGTGTAGTACCTGTGATTTTAATACAAAATTATAAAAGTTTTTTAACAGAACTGTCTTGGGCAGGGGGTAGAATGTGTGATAATAGAAATAAGGGCTATTTCATCTTTCCAACAGCAGCTCTAGTGTGACCGGGAATAATTTTTAGTAGTCACTAAAACTGTCCTTGGCCAGCTCTCTGACAGCCACAAACTTGAGCCCTGTGCTTCCTGGATTTTGTTTAAGACAGCTGCATTGCTGGAGAATTTTCAGTTGCTTTCAGTTCCCTCAGTGTCCTGATAGGAAACTATCAAAGTCTTGAGCCTTTCAGAAAGCGTATTTTGCCATGGAGCTCAAAAAATACTGGATATCTTTGTCACATAAAATATTTTCTTGACCCTCTTCAGACATGTCTGGCATGTTACATCATAAGTAGTTCTGCAATTCAGATTTTGGTCCTGATGAAGATAGTGTGCTGGAAAAGGCGAGTGGAAACACTGTTGTTCTGATGGAATAAGTTTTCACTTTGTTTTAAGAATTAATGAAGTGTGACATAAGACCCTTCCTATTTAATATTTTATTGCT
Source organism: Tichodroma muraria (assembly GCA_013390105.1). Classification (NCBI taxonomy): domain Eukaryota; kingdom Metazoa; phylum Chordata; class Aves; order Passeriformes; family Sittidae; genus Tichodroma; species Tichodroma muraria. Next base: position 8,561 of record WAAG01083949.1, on the reverse strand, counting down.
ATCATTGGCTACTTGCTCATTTCTGATGATTATTCAAAGTGGAGTTTTGAAGCAAAGTCTTCTCAAACAATTTTTGGTTCAAATACAGCTTTTCTCAAGTTCCTGTTAATGGTAAAAGACCTAGATGTATCATGAGGCTGAGAGGTATCTCACAGAGAGTGCACATGGGAGTAAGGAGAGCGTATCTGGTTTAGGCAGTTTGACAGCATTTGAACTGAAGACTGTTACCAGATGTGGCATGGCTGCTGGTGTAAAATAGAAGTGTGGGGTGTTTCATAAGAGCTGGTCCGAGATTTTCTTTAGCATGCAGATGTGCCAGTTGCAGCTTCTTCTGTGACTATTGCCTTTTTATGTGCTATACAAGATCTTGCACTGGCATCCTATTAGGGCAGGTAAACTAGAGTTCTAGTGATGAATTCAACTTTTATCTGCTATCCTGCAAAGGACCAGGTGGTCAGGAGAGCTAACTCCAAAGAGAATAATTGAAACTTTTTTTAGATATGTCTTAGACCTCTGAAGGAAATATATTTGGATATACATTTTTTGTAAAAGCCTACTATTAATTTAATGGCTAAAGATACTCATTAGGAAAAGTATCTATGGAAAAATAAGTCTTTCTGATTTTATTTGAGTTGCAGGTGTAAAACTTGGTACCATATTTTTCATTGAAATTCTTCAGTTGCTTTATGGGTGCAGTTAAAAATATTTGGTCTGTGATTGCTTAATTATGGTTTAATATTATAGGAAAGAATAGAAATTATTGTCTCTGAAATTGGTTTACAGGTAGTGTATTCAATTTGTCTTTTACTGGAGTGTATATAGAAAATGTTTTTCTGCTTATGTTAGAAAAGATTAGAGGCTTTAAAAATTCCTCTCTATGTGGTCGATGGATTATTCCTTCAATTTATTACTCGAATACTGCTTTTATAATCAATGTGATGGGGGGAAATAAGCTACAGAAAGTATTGAAAATTCAGTTATTCAGTAAGAGATATTTATTATATATGTACATATGCTCATACGAACACAGATGCGTATGTACATGATGGAGAAATCAGGAAATTACTATATAAACTTGACCATATACCTATGAAGAAACCTTATTTATTTCTAATGACATAAAATAATGAAATGTATGGAAAAGCTTAGTTTCAAACTACCGATTTTATATATACATATCTATTTTATATATATTTACACACATACCCATCTACTGGAAGTTTAGTATGATTTCAACTAAAATTTAGAAACTGAAAAAACTAGAAAAAATAAGGTAAATACACAATTACATATATTTATGTTTAAAATTGGGAAAAACAGAAGAAACCAAATTTAATTTTGCCAGCCTTCAAAATGCATCTAATTGCCAAATACTTGTTTATGGTTTAATGATGAAAAAGGTAGATATATATGTGTTTAAGTGTATTTTTATATTTCTTGAGCTTTGTGCAGATCTTCTTCTTCTATGTCACAAGGCAAATCATTATTTATTTCTATAAACTTCAGCATATGAAATTACTGCTAGTGGTACTTACTGGTTGGAAAGCCCAAGCAATTGTATTCTAGATACAAATAATACTTTCTTCTACACTAGATCACAGTTAGTTGACCTAACATTTACAGTGTACCCCTGCTGTAACTACACTCCTTTAGGTAATTATGTATAGGTAGTATTTTTAGGGAGATGTTTTCTGTCAAGTAAAGTGCCTAATTTCAGTAGCAGGCATATTTCTGTGCTAAGGAGTCCTTGAAATTAGGAGAAAATACTGATGCTACTTAGACACCTAAGTTACTCATTTGCTGCAGAAGCTTTCGTAGTGGAAGTCCGCTGGGTTTTTATTATTGTTAATAAGCTTATTGTTGTAAAACCTGTCAAGTATGTGGGCACTTTCTCAAAACTTCATATACCATAACTTTTAACAAATTTAACTTTAGAAAATCTTAAAAATATTTTGTTTTCATCCAGCTGTCACTGCAGCCTCATACAAATGTTTTGTTGTGGAATGAACTTTTAAGGCTAAAGATACTCTACAGGGAATCTGATGGATTTTCTTTTCAATTTTTCTAATTTGAAATCTCGAGTGAGATCACACGGCACACATAGGACCAGGGGACAAGACCCAGCCAGCATGGGTTTGGGAAAGGCAGGTCCTGCCTGACCAACCTGATGTTTTACGATGAGGTGACCCACCTAGTGGATGAAGGAAAGGCTGTGGATGTGCCAACCTGTATTTCAGCAAAGCCTTTGATACTGTCTCCCAGAGCACTGTCCCAGAGAGGCTGCAGCCCATGACTTGGACAGGTGTATCTTCATTGGGTTAAGAACTGGCTGGGTGGCTGGGGCCAGAGAGTGGTGGGGAGTGGTGCACATCCACTATTCAGTCACCAGTGGGGCTCCTCAGGGCTCAGTTCTGGGCCCAGTTCTATTTAATATCTTTATGGATGGCCTGGATGAGGGGACTGAGGCCAAGGCCAACAGTGTGAAGTTCAGCAAGGCCACAGGTCCTGCTGTTGGGTCACCACAACCCCACACAGCACTCCAGGCTTTGGGCAGGGTGGCTGGAAAGCCACTCAACAGGAAAGAGCCTTCAGGTGCTGGTTGGCAGTGGCTGAAGTGAGCTGAGTGTTCCCAGGTCGCACAAGAAGGCCGGTGGCATCCTGGCTTGGATCAAGAACAGCATGGCCAGCAAGACCAGAGTAGTGACTGTCACTCAGTACTGGTGATGCCACACCTCAAATCTTGGGGTCAGTTCTGGGCCCTGCACTGCAAGAAAGACATTGAAGGGCTGAAGCGTATCCAGAAAAGAGCAAAGGAGCTGGAAAAAGGTCTGGAGAATGTCATTGAGGAGTGGCTGAGGGAGTTGTGTTTGTTTGACCTGGAGAAAAGAAGGCTCAGGGGAGACCTTCTCAATCTCCCTGACAGGAGGGTGGAGCCAGGTGGGGGACAAAAGGAAATGGCCTTAAATTGTGCCACAGGGGGTTCAGGTAGAACATACTTTGCAAACCCAGAAAAAGACATGGCTGTTTAGTTCCAAAACGTTTAAAGAATTTTCATGCAAGTACCTTATAGCTGTCTTGTCTTTCTCTTTGAAGAGTGTAGAAGAATAGACAATTCTTTATTTCCAAGCTGCCTGCAGTACATTGTGGTGTAAGGTTTGAAGATGCATCAGTGAAAGGCTAAGGATCCTACAAATGAACAACTGTGAAACAGCTTTAACAGACCTTGCTCTTATTTAGACCTTTTAAAGGGTGCATAGCTTCATTAATAATTTGGCATGGAAGACAAGAAGATCATCAATTAAATGTGTCCTCTAGGAGTCTGGATTTTTGGGAGTCTTTTTTCTCACCTAGGTATCTTGTTTTCTGCAGCTGAAAGCTTTGAATTCTTCCAATAATTAGAAGACGCCTCTTATTTCTACATCTCTCCTGTCTATTTTCCTCATTTAACATGCAACTTTTGTGACCTGTGTGTTAATGAAAATTTGAGATTGTATGTTCAATTTAGATTATACTTTCACAGTATGTGGGAATGCTTATGGTACAGGCAATAGGGTAGTAGAATGGTATGGTTTCATTAAGTCATATGTGTATTTTAATACCTCTGCTTCCCCAAAGAGACTGTAGTCCATGTTCCTTGCTATCCAAACTGTATTTTCTTTATGTCATAAATGAACTTTTCTGTATACTAAACAAATACTATTCAAAGCAAGCTAGAATTGAAACTGCCCTGTTGTCTGTCCAGCTGTACAAATTTTGATATAATTCCACGATGGTTTAAAAGAGGATTTGATAAAAACAACTTGTGACCATCCTGGTTTTGGACATGTTACTGCAGATAACAGGTTCATAGAATGGTTTGGTTGGAGGAGACCTTCAAGATCATCTAGTCCAACTCCCTGCCATGGGCAGGGGCACCTTCCACTGTCCCAGGATGCTCCAAGCCCTGTCCAGCCTGGCCTTGGACACTTCCAGGGATCGAGCGCAGCCACAGCTTCTCTGGGCCCCCTGTGCCAGGGCTTCCCCATTCTCACAGGGAAGAAATTCTTCCCAATATCCAATCTAAATGCTACCATGTATGTTTGAGTCAACATTTAACATTTTTGATCTGAAAACAGCTTTGCAAGGGGTCTTTTTCAGGCTAAGTATTCAAATCTAAATTTGCATTTTAGTTTGGTGGTCTAGAAAGGTAAGGAATAGGACAAGAAACAACAGTATTCAGAAGTAGTGCCAAAGTTAATCTCTGTCATTCAAAACTGCTTTGAAATTATTAAAAGGGGAACTTCTTAACATTTTGTATTGTTTATATATGATGTATTTTATTTTTACAGAAGCAAAAAATGAGACAAGTGTATAATCGGAAGTTGAAAAAAGTATTTCTGCATATCAGTAAGCTAAAGGATCATACAGTACTTACCCAGTGATTCATTTGAGCAGAGTGGTGGTGGTAGTGGTGGTTCGGTTTTGTCAGGTTCACTCCATTTCCAGAAAAAGAAAATATTCTGATAATTCATTGAAAGCCAATCCAAGTTGGTTAAATGATTGTAACCTTTCCAGTAAATTTGGATTCTAAACTATAGGACTATCTGATCTTTTATAATAGGTATTTATAAAATATATTTTTAAAAGTGTTCAATACCTTAACAGTGAATTAAAATTCTGTATGTTATTTACAGGTGCTGACTGTTCAGACTTCGCTATCTGAATCTCCAGTGATGACCAGCCCTTCCCAGCGTATCCAGATAATTTCCACAGACTCCTCTGTAGCTTCACCACAACGCATTCAGGTAAAAATCCATTAATTAAACAACTATCACATCTTTTCTTTTTTTCTCCTCCTCCCACTTAGCTTTATACAAAAGCATGCTGAAGACTATGGAATACTTCCTTTAAGTCTTGTGAGAACAGATAATTTTTAGTGAAAATTAAAAAAAAAAACTTTTCTCCCTCAATATTTATTTGGTGCTTCCTAGATGGCTGTATATAATAGTTAGCCAGTTAGGAGTATTTACACAGGTTAAACCTCACCTACACAAGCAAATCTCCTGAGCCCTGGCCACAGCAAAGGGTGAGATATTGTCAACAGAAATCTGAGATCGTCTCCAAATGCATTCCTCTTCCCACTTATTTAGGAGACAGTATGAGATTAATCTATTTAGCACAAAGTTGGCCTTTGGGAATGCTGCACAGTGGGTCTTTGTTACTGGTAGATAATAACAAGATGTCATTAATGTATCAGAATGTATTCAGTGGCAAATTATATAGGACTTACTAAATTTTAATGAAATACTAGTGCATATTGATATGGTTACTCTACCAGGCAAAATAGAGATCATGCTACCAGACAGCTGTATCAGAAACAGAAACCTTCCATCATAAGAGAATCTTGAGAATCAGCATGTGAAATAATAAGGCTGCCTGATTCCATCTTTTGTTGATAACTTCAGGGAGTAACATCTTACGTAAAATATGTAGGTAAAAAATGCATAGGTAAACGTAAACTGGAGAATGTCTCCTTAGTGCCATTTATAAAGAAAAATTGGAGAGAGCTTCTTTGTAAATTTTCACTGATATAATTCTGAGATGGATTGAAAGGTTTTAAAACATAAAATTTACTGTGGTCATGAATTTCTTCAATGTTTTACAGATTGTGACAGATCAGCAAACAGGTCAGAAAATTCAAATAGTGACAGCAGTGGATTCAGCTGTGTCTCCAAAGCAACAGTTCATTTTAGCTAGTCCAGATGGAACTGGTGCAGGAAAGGTGATCTTGGCAGCCCCTGAGACATCTAATGCCAAGCAGCTTATATTTACCACCACAGACAACATTGTCCCAGGCAGAATTCAGGTAAATACAGTAATTTAGATAAACTATGGAATTCTAGTTTTAATTTTTTTGTTTCTAAATTAAGTCTAAATTGCTTTAAGACCAATCACTGTAGTTTTCTTGTGACACAGATCAGACATACTAATTTTAGGCTTCGTTCTTCAATCATAAATCCTTCAGTCTTCACCTACCTCATGTACTCCATTGCACTCATCATCCCTCGTTGCGTGTTCTCATTCAAGTTCCAAAGACATAAGTGAATACTATCAAGGCACTGCAATAAAGCTGTTATGATTTTTGCGGGTCTTGAGCATAATCTACATGAACAGGAGCTTTGCAAAGCCAAGGATGTAAACAATAATCTACCTCTTGTGAAATTTCAGATTTCTTCCTAACAGTCTTAAAAAAAAAGAATAAAACAAAAGAAAAAGTGCCTGGTCCCTCTTGTTACTGTTACAATAGAGAATATTTTACAGGAAAAAGAGTAATTTTTACATAAATATTTTAAAAATGGTATTAACAGTCTTCTAAAATTAATTTTTCCCTGCTAAATAGGATATCTGACATTACAGAGAGGTTGGGTTTTTTAATTTTTCTTGGTTAAATGGGAAGTTCAGAACAGAAGTTTTGGAATCCAAGGCCTTTGGAAGCTAAACTGTTTCTATGGTAGATGTGAGTTCAAGGCTATCCCCTCTGAACCATACATTCCTTAATAGCTAGAGAAGAGATAGATGGGAACAGCATCTGAAAGCCAACTGTCTTTGGCTAAAATACAGCAGCTGCTTGAGAGTATTTGCAAGAAGGGAAAAATACTGTTGATTGCACAAGTGAAGAAACATTGGTACTAAACAAAGCTAGCAGCTTTATTTGTAATTTGTTTTGATATGTCTGTTTCAAAAGTCTCAATATTGTCAGTAATAACTCATTAAATTGTGTTTTATACTACTTAATTTCATTCCACATGCCATACTTATTCATAAATTCAATCCCCTCTTCTTAGCTGATACACCAATCTTGTTCTATAGGCAAAGCTCCTTACCTTCATATCTGGCTAATTACATCTTTTTGTTCTGGAATTTTGCTTTAGATAGTGACAGACTCTGCTTCAGTGGAACGTCTGCTAGGAAAAACTGATGTTCAGCGGCCCCAGGTAGTAGAATATTGTGTAGTCTGTGGTGATAAAGCATCAGGTAAGGAAGCCTACAAAGTGGTACTGAAGAAATTTGCTTGAAGAGATGACTGGGTTGAAGAGATTATTTTTCATGTGCTTTAACTGATTTTAGTTATGCTCATGGCAAAAGCAGTTGAGTATTTAAATGGAAAAATATAACATACTCTGTATCTATACACAAAAAGTAGCTAAACTCTGCTTGGAAGAATATTAGGTTTTGTCCTTGAACTGAAGCATATGATAAATTGGCTGAAAGATAAAATAATGGTTAAATCGCTCCTGGTAATTGGAAAAGACTACTTGAAACATGTAGTCAAGTTCCCCAGAGTGATTGCAACAATGAAATAAACATGTCACCTGGAAATGTCTAACTAGTCCAAGAAAATGCTTCTTAGTGCTCTCTAACAAACTTAATGCTTCCTGGTAGATTTTGTTCCACTATCGCAAAACAAGGCAAGCAGAGATCCTGTGAATCCTCAGTGTTTCAGATCCATGCAGTAACATGGAGTCTTATGATAAAATTTTTATATTAGTCAAGGAATGTTCTGTGCTTTCATCCCAGAGAGAAGACACCCTTCTGTCTCTTTTTCTCGCTTTCTTTTACTTCTGTGTTTATGTAATTAAAACAATACCAGAATTAATACAGACAGGAGATTTAAATGAAGATTGCATTTGAAATTTTGGTGTAAAATTACTTGTTTTCTGAAATTGCTTGAGCTCTTAGCTGGTATTTCTCTAAATGTATCCTATAGTCTGTAACAGCAGATAGAATTGTATCTGTACTTATGCAGAATGGGAACTACACCTCCATCAACTGCACATTCAGAAATAGGCTGAGGCTTCCTGTCTTCTCTCCACTCTCTCATCAAAACAATAGGTAAACCAGAAATATCTTGTGAGACTGTACATGAAAGTAATGCTTTCATGGTCCAAAATGTTGGTACAAATACAAAACAAATTTAAAGGGTGACTTACACTGTTTTACTTGCTTAAAATGAATATTTCTATGTTAAAATATAAGTCATTTCCTACTGATAACAAATATATGTTTCCTAGGTCGTCACTATGGTGCTGTCAGTTGTGAGGGATGCAAAGGTTTCTTTAAGAGGAGTGTAAGAAAGAATTTGACCTACAGTTGTCGTAGCAACCAGGACTGTATCATCAATAAACACCATCGGAATCGATGCCAGTTTTGTAGACTTAAGAAATGTCTAGAGATGGGAATGAAAATGGAATGTGAGTGTTAAGTACTCAATGTGATATTGTGCCTACTAGATAACAATTATGTGGACTACCACTTGTTAGTGTGTTCTGTTTTGGTATGTTGCTTGAAGGAGACAGAACTTTTTGGCAGCATCTAGCGCACCTTTCTTTCATCACCATTTTATGTCTGAGGTGCAGTAGTGGTTTGTTTTGGATCTCCATGTCTCCATGTTCTGTTGTCTTTGAGGAGCCCAGTTACAGCCTCACTTAGAATGCATATTCCAAACACAGTGTATGTTTATAACAGAAAATATTTTTACATGGATTGACATGAATCTAATATTCTGTTTTGAGAATCTGCTT
>WAAG01083948.1:5956-37336 GCA_013390105.1 Tichodroma muraria | reverse complement strand
AGCATCTATTTTAATATTTGCGAAAAACCGATATTATAATATTTATTTATAACATGCCAAAGAGAGAAATGGATACCAGGGGATGAAAGTGAAAAAAAAAGTAAAACTGTTTATTAACAAAGCAAGATACCCAAAAAGCACAGTAAAAGAGAAAATTGAACCTTACACCCTACCCTCACCACCACACAGCCAAGAGGCAAAGATGGTGGCTGCCTGTCTTTGTGAGGGGAGGAGAACAGAGTTCACAGCAGCTGAGAAGCTGCTGGATTCCTGGGCATAAAGTAGGCAGTTAGGAAATAAAGCACCATCATAAAATCACCCTAAGAGAGTTTCACAGCACACCATCAAATCCTCTTGGGCCACAGGATGAGAAAACAGCTCACACAGGCTACTACTGCAAAGTTGTGACTACGAGCAGTTTTAAGATCGAGTGGCACAGCTGTGGGCAAAAGGAACTCCCACCCAATACCAACCCCAGTTTTCTAATTCCCTGTCCTCTTTTCTCCTGTCAGGAAAATTAATCCACAAACATCAGAGGTTTATGTCCAAAAAGGAGACAGAGGAGTCCTTTTACTTTATTCAAATAAAGGGAGAGGCCATGGTGCAATCCCCTGGGGTCTCTCCAATTTTTGGAGGACGCAGCCTCCTTCTTATCCTAATTTCCCGGCCGCATTTCCCTCTCTCCTTCCCCATTGGCTGAGGCACTTGAGAGGTACAGACTTCCCGATAAGCCTGAAACCGAGGATTCCCCCCTAATGTATAACCCTCCCTTTTAATTTTTAATTCTTATGGAATTTAGGGGTTTTCTTTCATCTTAAAATGTCTAATTTCATTTAACAGCAAACCTAGAGTTTATTTGTAAAAGAATATCTTTTTCCATTCATCAATCAGTGGAATCCTTCCCATTGTTTCTTTTATCTCCCAGTGCTAGTTTTATCTACCAGCAGACCCACAACTTGTTTGTAAAGACAACTCCACTATTCCTCTCACTCTCAACACGTGGTCTTTTCCTGGAATTCCCCATGAGTATTCCTGTAATACTTCAACCTTGCCTGTAAAAACCCTAGACTAGCATAGATGAAAAAACAGTTTATAGATTTGTCCAAGACTTGTGAGCAATGAATAAATGGGTGACTACCACAGCCAGTAGTTCCTGATCCTTCAGCAATGATAACCATGTTGTTTTGGCTAGTGCCAAGTGGTTTACAGCAATTGAGTTGTGTGAAGCCTTTGTCCTATTCCAGTGCATCTGGAATCTCAGTATGTTTTTGCCTTCACCTGGGAAAGGAAACAATTCACATGGACTAGATTCCAACATACTTGGTGGCTGTGTTATAAAATGTGTGGTCCACATAAAAGAAATGTAGAGCTATCAGTTCAGAGGTTCAGCTGTGCCTAATATACTCTTGCACCTCATTATCATCCTACACCAAAGGCTCTTGGTATGCACAGAACTATCACCAAGCCCACCTTTCCTGCTCAGTGCAGCCTGAGGTTATGGTCCTGTGAGCCATCAGGCTCCCCTCCGAGTTCCATGCCCCACAGCTCAATGGTGTGCAGACCGCACCACACAGTTGTCTGTGGTGCAGCAGCTATGGAGGGTCTTTGGCGTGGCCAGAAGACAGAACTTCACATGGGCTAATACTTAGTACTCAGCAAACAAAAGCTGTGGTGAAATCTGGGTAAGGCTCCACACAGGTTCTGGATGAGGCAAAGAAATTATTTCACACACTGCAAACCCTGGGGAATGTGAGGGGTGTCTCCTTGTCCTTCCAAGATGAAATACATCACTCCAGGCCCACGTGTCACAATTTCTGCAGAGATGGATCTTCCCTAGCAGGGGCTGGAAGACTGCAGGTGAGCAGACAGCTGGGAGGGGACACAGCCAGGACTGCGGACTCTGACTGACCAAAGGGGTATTCCAGACCGTATGTTGTCTAGCTCAGCAATAAAAGCTGAAGGAAACAAGCCAGTGAAGTCCAACTGTTGTCCGTATTGGAGGCTGAAGTGAACATAACAGGGCACAAGTGGCAAAAGCAACCTATGACAGCCATCCCAGAGGCCTATGTATCCTTGGCATAGACTACATCAAGGGATGGTAATTCAAGGAACCAAAAGGATACTGCCGGGTCTTTGGTATAGCTGCTGTGGGTGCAGAGAAAATTAAGCAGCTGTCTCCCTTGCCTGGCCTCTTGGAGGATGCCTCTGTTGTGGGGCTGCTTCAAGGTCAAAGAACAGCAGGTGCTGATGGCAGCAATAACCCCCTATCTGACCCTCCGTGGTTCCCAGCAATGAGCTGACTGTCAGCTGGACAGACCAGAAGTGATCAGCAGGACCCACTCACCCTTTAACCACTGCATATGGCCACTGTTAAAATTTGATAGAGTAGGGAGATAGAAGTGGGCTATCACGACCTCAACAGTCACAGCACTACCATGTATTGCTGTCCCAGATGTGCTGGAGCTCCAGTACCAACTAGAGTCCAAGCAGCCCAATGGAATGTCACAACTGATGTTGCCCCTGTGTTTACCTCAGTCCTTGTGGCAGCAGAGTGCAAGCCAGAGTTTGCTGCTACGTGAAGGGGTATTCAACACATCCGAAATCGACTGTCCTAAGGGTGGAAGCACGGCCTTACCATTTGTCATGGACTTATTCAGGCTGCATTGGAAGAGGTCGATGCTCCTGAATGTCTGTATCACACTGATAACTTCATCATTACAGATGCAGAAGAAGGGCTGAGACCACCTCTCCTCGAGTCCTTGGTGAGGGGACTTGAGGTCTGAAACCACAGGAATCCAACAGTGAATACACTGACCAGGAGCAGAGAGTCCGTGACTGGCTGGGAGGGTGAAAGGATGACTGCATTTACTGCACCATGTGGATTCAATGGCCTGCCAATCAGATCTATTGAGTACAGGACTGCAGGGATACAGAATATGCCCTAATGTCAACAGGGTACAAGGCCTGCACCCCTTGGGGCAAGTGCTTGCATGGGTCACCAGCCCCTTGATGCTCAGCAGTGTTATGTCAGGATCCACGTGGTTGCTGGGAATGGGGATCTTCCATTGTGCTCCATAAGCAGTCCTTCTGCAGCTTGGTTTGAAGGAAGAACCCTGAGTGGACAGAGAAGAAAGAGACAGTAATCTTAGCTTTTTTATACATAAATAAAGGTTACATGACAATGGTAAGGTGGATGAACCTTGTGATAATACATGGATATCAGGAAAATTAATCCACAAACACCAGAGGTTTATGTCCAAACAGGAGACAGAGAAGTCCTGTAACTTTATGTGCATAAAGGGAGAGGCCATGGTGCATTCCCCGTGGAGTCTCTCCAAATTTTTAGGGGATGCAGCCTCCTTTTTATCTTAATTTCCCAGCTGCATTTCCCTCGCCCTTTCCCCATTGGCTGAGGTACTTGAGAGGTACAGACCTCCCAAAACACTTAATACCCCCTTCTAATGTATACCCCTCCCCGTTTTTCTTTTTTCCTTGTGTCTCTGTTCTTTTTCTCTAAATCCAGAGATACAGCACAGTCTTGAGTGAGTAACAGTCTGTGTCAATTAGTAGTGGAATTCCTATGGAATTTATGGTTCCCCTCATTGCTTCTTTCACCTCTCCATATCTAGCCTTTTCTAGCACCAGGCCCACAGTTTGTTTGTAAAAACACCTCCTTCTCATTCCTTTCATGGAGAATCCACACAGGGTGAACTGCAGAGAGCTGGGAGGCAGCACAGCAGCAGCTGGCAGCCCTGAGGCCACTCTCAGTGGTTTCGAAGTCACATACAGTGAGCGAACAGGAAGAGGTGGCTCTCCATGGGCTGCTACAGGTGAACTTCAACTTCCCTTGCTCTGCTGCTGTCAAGCTTAATATACAAGATTGGAAGGAGTGTTTGCTCCTCTGATCTAGGAGGTAAGGGGCCAAGAGGAAGATGGGCACAGCAAGCAGACTGTGATTTGGGAAACAGGGGCCCATGAGCCAGCTTTGCAGAGTTTCACCTCTGCACATGTGGCTGTTGGCTCTGATCCTCTCTTCTGTAACAAACTGTTTTGCTCCTTTTGTTTTCTTTCTCCCAGGGAATTTTTCCCTATATTTGCTAGGAGATAAAACCGACTGGTACTTAAGAGAGACAAAAGAAGTTGCCTCGGTTCAGGGGAAGGGTGGAGCTGGCTACTCTCTTAGCTGAGGGGCTTCTCTTGGGGGGACAGTGATTTCAGGAGATTTGGGCTTGGGGAAGGGACTGGGAGCAGCTCCTCACTCTCACTCTCTCAGCACTGGAGGGAAGACAGGCTGTGGTTGCTGTGGGGAGACTGTGAGGCTCCATCTCCTGCTGTCTTCTCCTACTGTGAGTGAAGTGTCTTCTCCTACTGTGGCTTGTGGGAGTGGCCATTGCACACCTATTAACACCCTACCTCACTAAAATAAGACCTTAGCCATCTGTTAGGGTGCCTCAGGGGAAGCTCTAGGATCCCTCCCCTCTCCCTCCTCTGAGGGAGCCTCTCTCAGCCATGTTTGGGAACCAGGCTGCCTCTGCCCAGCCCCGCCATATCTCTGCCAAGGCTCCGGGTTTTTTGCTGCACTGTAGCCCCACACCCCTGCCTGCCAGGATACCCTGCGGCCCCTGCTGCAGCTGTGGAATTTCTGATACATCTCATTTATTACTCCAGGATCTGCTCGCTGGAGGTTCCTGCTACAGCTTCTTTCATTATCCAGAGAGGCACCAAGACCGGGACCGGCTGCTTCCCGTGCGTTTCCAAAGGAAGCCCCTTTGCCATCCCTCCCGCCATCACCGTGTGGAGAGAGGCGGCCGCGCTCGCGCCACAGCGCCCCCTGCAGCCGCGGGGGACTCATCGCCCCCGCCCTGCCCGGCCGGGAGCCAGCAGCGCCCCTGCCGGCCGTGCCCGGAACTGCACCGCAGGGGAAGGTGCCTGCAGCCGGGAGGAGGCTGGGACTGGGTCTCTGCTTCTGGTTGGTGTTGCTGCCGGGGCTGCTGTTTGTTTGCCTTGTTATACACACACACCCGTAAAGAACTGCTGTTCCTTCTCCCATATCTTTGCCTGAAAGCCCCGTAATTTCAAAGTTATGATAATTTGGAGGGAAGGGGGTCATATTCGCCATTCCAAGGGAGGTTCCTGCCTTCCTTGGCAGACACCTGTCCTTCAAACCAAGACACAAATGCCCTTTCTACTCAGTCCTCTCCATCTGTGCTGCATTCTATTACCCTCAATAGCCTCACTAACGAGTGATAAAGAATTGGAATGGTCTGCCTGGGGAGGTGGTGAAGTCACCATCCCTGGCTGGATGTGTTTTTAAAAGGATTGGATGTGGCACTCAGTGCCATAGTTTAGTTGAGGTGTTAGGGCATGGGTTGGACTCAATGATCTTGAAGGTCTCTTCCAGCCTAGTGATGATTCTGTGATAAGGTGTTCTTCCTTCAATGGATGGCAATACAAGGGGTTAAAAATCACTTTGCAGGCTCCTGTTTGTTTAGGTTAACATCTTAGTGCTGCACTGAACAAGAAACAGTGCAGGCAAGTGCTGAAGAAAGGACCTGGAAACCTGGCCCCCATGGACTAGCCCATAAGGAATCTGTGAGACCAGGCTGACTTTCCCAGAGTGCCCCTGCTGGAGTGCTTGCAGAAATCAGAGAACGCTGAAGAGAGGTGAACACAGCGTGTCCCCAGGGGTGATACAGGCAGGCAGATGGTGCCACTGCCCAGCTGCAACAGGGAGTAAGGTAAAGTGGCCCATTGTCAAGGCCTCTCAAGACACCGGGCCCTCACACATTCCTAAATAGTGCTGGGCCACAGAGCAAGGCACTGCTCCCTGCAGAGTGCCCTGTGCTGCCTTTTCCACTGGCTGTGTTTCACAGAATCAGAGAGTAGCTGGAAAGAACTTTTTACCATCTACTCCAAGGCCCCTGCAATAAGCAGGAACACCTTCCACTAGGCAAGATTTCTCCAAGCCTTGTCCAACTTGGCCTTGAACATTTCTACAGATGGGCTGCCACAGCTTCTCTGGGAAAATTGTATTTTACTACCCTCACAGTAAAGAAATACTAAAGAAACACTAAGGAAATCTATTCTAACCCTGCCCTTTTGCAGTGGGAAGCCATTCCACCTTGTCTATCCCTCCATCCCTTGTCCCAAGTCCCTCTCCAGCTTTTCTGGAGCCCTTTTAGGCACTGGAGGGGGCTCTGAAGTCTCCCTGGAGCCTCCTCCCCTCCAGGGAAACACCCTCAGTTCTCCCAGCCTGGTTCCAGAGCAGAGGGACTGGAGCCCTGGAACTATCTCCATGGCGACTTCTGGACTTGCTCCAACAGCTCCACATCCTTCTTATGCTGGGTTCCCAGGGCTGGAGGCAGCTCTGCAGGTGGGGGTCTCACCTGAGTGGGTAGAGGGATAAAATCCCCCCCTCACATGCTGCCTGCACTGTTTGAACCCAGGTAACACCACCCGTCGCTGTAGCTAAGTACTATCAGCACCTGCAAACTAGTCAATACTATGGGCCAGGGGAGCAGCAAATGAAGGCGGGATGGGAATAAAGATCGTGGGAAGGGCAAGACATGGCCTGGGGAAACAGAGCTGGTGCTGTCGCTTTCCCTTCCCAGCACAGCCGGGCTGGGCTGCAGCTGCCGGGGTGCAGCAGCAGCGGGGCTTGAGGGCAGGGCAAGGCCGGGCCGGACACCAGCGTCCTGCAGACCCCGCGGTGGCAGCGGAAGGGGAGCCGGAGTGAGGCTAGAGGAACCGGCGGCTCCCGGTTTCTGCCCACGGTGCTCGAACTGGAGGGGCCCGGCAGCAGCTCCTCGCACCCGAGGGCCCAGTGGCGGTCAGTCCCGGTGAGCCGCACAGACCCTACCTAGGCCCGGGTGCAGCGCCCGGGGGAGATGGCGAAACCTCCGGGATGCGCGGGCAGCCCGGGGGGCGGTCGGGGCTGGCGTGCGCGGCCCCTTTAAGAGTAAAAGCGCCTCAGCGGCGCCAGGCACGGCCTCTCCACGCATGCGCACGGCCTGTCCCTGCGACTTATTCGGTGCCGCCGGCACAGGGGTTGTGTGCCGGGGTGGGGAGTGGCGTTGTAGCGCGGTCGCGCATGCGCAGGGCACGGCTCCGTCGTGCGCTTTGTGGCACTGCCGGAAGCGGGTGCGGGCCGAGTGCAGCGAGCGGCGCTCCGGGTCCCGTGTGGCCGCGGCCCCGTGGCGCCGGCGGCCTGAGGGAGCGGCGGGGCGCGACATGTTTGCCGGGCTCTCGGCACAGGTAAGACGGCCAGGCTTCCCGTCACGGCGCTGTCGAGCTCGGCCCGCTTCGCCGGCCGCGAGGCCTGTGGCTTGGGCGCCGCCCGGAGCCTTTGCCGCGCTGACCTCTGCGCTGTCGCGGCGGGGCCCGAGTGGGGCGGGCGGCGGGCGAGCGCCCCAGCTTAGCGCCTCGCGTCTGGCTCGTGCCGCGGAGCCACCGCAGGGCGGGCGTGAGCGACTGTCGGTGACCCCTCTCGGCCCCTGATCCGGCCCCGGGGTCGAACCGAGTTTCGGATTCCTGGGAGGAGCATGAGGTGGTACCCGCGCCCTTCCTCCCGTGTGGATCCTGCGAGCGGGAGCTGGGCCTGCGGGAGGGAAAAGTTTGTGTCGCTGTTTCCCCGCAGAGTCCGACCAACAGCCCGCTGGTGCCGAGCGTGCCCGGCTCAGGCCTCCCGGTCTCTGTCAGGATTCTGCTTTCCGTGTCTCATTTGGTTTCCCTGCCCAGTGGATAGTAGATCCTGTTTATTTGGCAAGCAGTGGACTGCAGCGAGGCTTCTCCCCGGAGTAAGGGGGCTGTGCCTACAAGAGAGTCTTTCCTGCTTGAGCAGTTTGGAGACTTCACGAGAAACTGGACTGACGAATAAGTGCCAATGTAAAATAAACTGTTAAGTAAAAATTTTTCTCAGCTGAGTGCGTTGTTTCGTGGTCAAGTTTATTAAATAGCTTTTGGCAAAAATTAGGGGTTTGAAAACTTACTAAGTTCTTCAGGTAACCTGCCTGGAAGATAATTTTCTCAAACCTACTGTTAAAAATGAGAGTGATAGTGAGAAGCAGAGTAGTACTGATGTCTGAGTAATGATGCTTGAAAGCAAAATAATAGCCAAAACATATAAAACTGACTGATGTTTTTGCTTTCCTATGGCTCTGCTCATCTTCAGCTGCAACAGTATGCAACTTCTAGGCAGTGGCCTTCTCTATAGCAGGTGTCCTGCCTCCTGCTTTCGCCAGGCTGTGTCCAGTAGTGTTCCTGGGAACTAAGGAGGCAATGGCATCCATGAACTGGGAGTGCTGGAGACAGTGAGACTGGAGTCCTGGGGCTTAAATGACATCTTATGTTTGGGACCCAACCTTCCCTGTGGTGCGTTCACGTATTAACTTCTGCTGCAGTAATGCAATAAAATCTGACAAATTTGCCTCCTCTGGGCAAGGGCAGCTGTGATTCTCTTCTCTGACCCTTAGTAGTGCTGTGGCTGAATAGCTTGGGAAAGGATGACAGGAATTCCTGTTTTTTTGTGTGCCTCATCTCTTCTTGCCTTGAATATAGACTTTTTAGATAACATAACAGTAACCCTGACGTGCATATTTTTTTTATTCTTTAACAAAATAGTTAAAATCCCAACTTTCGCTCGTCTTTTTCTCAGTTAGGTCTTCTGTTTGGTTCTTGCCGTTTTTATTTTTTGCCTGCTCTCTGCTCTGTTGTCCTTTACCCGTCGTGCATGCCTTAGGCAGAGCTGGCCTGTTAGATGGCTCCAGAGGTGCGCTACCAGGAGAGCTGTGCTTCCTCAGGCCTGGTAGGCTTAATACCAGAGGTGCAGTTAGTCTGGCTAGATCTGACTCGCTTTCTCCAGCATGAACTTCGAGAGCAGTGGGACAAGTGGGCATATAGCAGCTGTTCATGCTGAGAATGTTACAGGACTGCGTAAAATTGCTCATAAGCGTCTGGTTTGTGCTTTGGGGGAAGGTGGGTTGTGGCAGGATGGCTTTCAGGCAAGAGTTGTTTCCTCTAGTGAGCAGATATTAAGTACTGTTAGGTAGCAGAGGTCATGTTAAACGAGAGGGTTTTCTTTTTTCCTGGGAATACTTATAAAACATATCTGATATCCCAGAACTTTGATGTAGACCTTTTTGTTGTGGCTGCTTCTCTGGTTTGGGCTCAATTAGGGCTTCAGCCTTCCTTGAGCATATCTCTGCTGATGGTCTTTGCATCTCTTGTACTGCTAACCATTGTGTCTGCTCTGCTTTTTTTGTTCTAATAAAATCCAAGAAGGATCCTCTTCTGGGACAGCTTGTCTTTGTGCTTGAAGTTCTTTTGCATCGGAAAATACTTTATTTTACATCTGAAGCTGCTGAACACAAAAGACTTAATGTTCACGTTTGCCCCCAGCACTTCTCTCCTCAGTGCACGTTTTCTGAGGAACCGTTCTGTACATGGGTATTGATTCCCTGACCTTTCCCCTGCACATGCTCCAAACACCTCAGCTTCAGGCTCGGACCTTCTGCACATTCCTTCACAGTAACTGCAGAATGTGACTCTTTAGTTCTCACTGTCTAACTTTAGTGATCCAGAAGTTTAAATATTTTGGCTGCAGCTGTTCATATTAAGTCTTTGGAAACTGGAAGTAGAACTTATTTTTTGAGTTTTATGGACTCATTCTTTTGTGCTCACTGACTTCCACAGTGTTTGGGAGCTGAGGATCTTGGGTCTTCAATGCTGAGACATTCAGTTTCAGTGGTTTATATGGTGATAACTACTGAAGTTCCTAAGATGAAACAGGTTGGGAGGAAATACATTGAAATCCAGATTATTTACCACACTATGGAATATTGGAATTAATGCTCCGTTCCATAATCAATGAATGTCTCCTTTGTTTTGCTAGTTATAATGCTGGCGATTTCTTTCCAGGTCTGTCTGTGAGAGTGTGAGGATGTTTTATTTAGCGCAGCGTCCAGGAACATACAGCGAGCATATAGCGTATGAGAGTGTGTAAAACTGCTTGGTGAACAACTGGGATTTATTAATTATTCTTCTCACCTCTCCTTTTAATCAGCTTTCTGAGAGTCCTTAGTGATTTGAACCCCAATAAGA
Source organism: Tichodroma muraria (assembly GCA_013390105.1). NCBI lineage: Eukaryota > Metazoa > Chordata > Aves > Passeriformes > Sittidae > Tichodroma > Tichodroma muraria. Next base: position 27,238 of record WAAG01083948.1, on the reverse strand, counting down.
CACGTGTGTGTGAAGTGTGAATATTCAGCTTCATGAGACTTGGGAGATGTTAGTTGGGCCAGTGAGGGTGCTTTATTGAAGCTGAAATACATAAGCATTGCAGAAGTCAAAATCAGGTGTGATGTGACAGTGGCCTTTTTGGTCTTCCGTTTGCTGTTGCTGTTGTAGTTACTGATAAATACAGCCTCTTGGAAGGGAGGGAGTCCTGCTGCTGCACAGCATTAGGTGCTCTTTGTCTGAGGCAAGTTAGGAAGCTGTCAGGAGCATTGTCTCGGATATCACTGTGTGGAGACTTTCCAGCCTTTTAAAATTCCTGTCCAGTTAGAAGAAGCTGCATACTAGATAGGTTTAGCGCTACTCCAATCCTAACAGATTGCAGCCATTTCCAATTTAAGAGGGAGTTGAGATGAAGTCTTAAATAAAAAGTAATTTCTAGTCCTTGCAAATAAAAACTTTTAACTGCTCAGTATAGGGGGGTGAATAGATGGATACCCTGATAAATACCCCTCATAAGGATTTTGCATCTGAATCAATTACTTCTTTCGGTATTCCTTGTGTATTGCTAAAACTAACAGAAGGTTTCTTTTACAGCAAGACCAAAGGAAGCCTCAACTATTAACAAGATACAGGCTGATCATTAAGTTCATGTATGAATGTTAGGCAGCAGGCTGGGAGTGTGTCGTATGAGATGTTTTGGTTTTCCTGCTGCTAAACCTCTTCAACATGGCATATTGTATATATCCTGTATCTGTGTTGGGGATTGGGTTTCTTTCTTACAGAGTTTTTTCCCCCGAAAGTTGCTAGGAAACTAATTACTGGATACTTATGGGCACTTGTGGGTATTTGAAAAAACAAAGAGGTGGCCAAGCCCAGGGGGAAGGAGAGCATCTGGTGGCATTTTCTCTGATCAGGGGACTTTTTCTCTCTGAGGGACAGAGATAGCTCGAGATTTTGAGGCAGGAAAGGACAGGGCTGGGCCAACTGTTGGTTCGCTTCTTAACATCAGTGAGACAGCTGGTGTGTTCCTCCTTACTGTGAGGAGGATTCATCTGGTCGTTTACCCTGGGAATTCTGAACCTCGTCTCTCCCTGCCTTGCTGGGAGCCAGGCCGCTGCTGGCCCCGCGCCCGCTGTTCCTTTGCTTTTGCTCTGGGTTTCTCCATGCCGTGTCCTGCACCTCCTGCCTTGCCGGGACGTTTCGACAGCTCCAGCTACGGCCGCCGAGCTTTGATACATCTCGTCCAGCACCCTGGGACTTTTGCTCGCTCCGGCTGCCTGTGACGGTCACTGCACCAAAGGGGAAAGTGCCAGTGGCGGAGAAAACTGCGACCGGGTCCCTGGTTCTGTTTATTGTTAATGCCATAGTTATTGTTGTTCCGTTTGCCTTGTTATACACACTAGTAAAGAACTGTTATTCCTATTCTCATATCTTTGCCTGAGAGTCCCTTAATTTCAAAATTATAACAACTGGGGAGGAGGAGGTTTCCATTCTCAATTCCAAGAGAGGCTCCTGCTTTCCCTGGCAGACACCTGTTTCCAAACTAAGACAATCTGTTAAAAGTGCTACTCCTCAGAAGTGTGGAAGGGTCACCCAGAGAAGCTTTGTGTTTTTTCTTCATTGTGGCAGGGAGCTGCAGGAAGGCAGGTGATTGTGTCCTCACATTCCCCTGCCCTAGTGCCATTAAGGTTCTCTAAAATGCAGCAGGATTTGGGAATCCTTGTCCTTTGAGTTCTTTCGTCTAGATCAGAAAGCTCCCACATAGGCATTGCCTGTCATTTGCTTGTATTGTGCAGCACTTCCACACACCTGGGCACCCTGCTCTGGGATAAGGGCAGACACAGTGAGTGTGCTGCGCTGATCACACACTGCTAAGCTCCTGCCATGAGCTGTTCACTGCCAGCCGTGGGTATGGAAAGGACATGCTGTTTTATCAGTTCAAATCAGTTTATTTAAACCGGTGTTCCTCAAATGCTGTTACAGGGTTAAACGCTTCTAATGAGCTTGTGTTACAGGAGAGGAGTGGAGAGTGCTTCCCCTCTTTCCTTGTGGGACAGGGGTTAGGGACTCTGCTCTGAGGATAGAGGCAAAGTGCTGTGGGGCTGAGAGAGGAGTGGAAGTCTTGGAAAGCGGATTATATCTCATTTCTGTTCCTTCTGCTTTGAGTCCAAACACATGCTGGAGACTAAGATGGTGTTCAGGTGGAAGAAGAAGGGGACGATGAAGCATCTCTGTGGCTATAGGATATGAAAGGAGAAGATACCAATATGGAAACCTAGGTAGTGAAGCTAAGCAGTGATTGAAGCCACCACTGAGATTGGGATTTTGTGGGGTTTATTTGGTATTTTGTTTCTGAGTGTTTTTTTTCTTTGTTTGATTTTTTGTTTGGAATTTTGGTTTGGTTTGATCTTGGAGGGTTTATGTGTGTGTGATGTGTGACATTTCTGTGTCATGGAATTGCCATTATTCTCTAAGCCTAAGGATTTTGATCACAGTGACATGAGCATTCCCCCTGCCTCAGCTCCCAGAGGAGGGAAGGTGCCTGAAGTATGTAGGGGTGATACACCCTGCAGGCTGCTGCAGCTCTGGTTAACTCGCTATCAGATGAGCACATGTGATTGCTGCCTCAAACCAGGAAGGATGTAGTTTGGAAGGCAAGATCTTGCTGCCTCCCTTGACTGCTGCCTCAAGACTTTTCTGTCTCCCTTGAAGGGAATCATCAGGCTTTTTGCATAGGTTTTGGGTATAAACATTTGGGGAGTCAGCTAAATAGGCAGACTTGTTTAAATAGGCTTTTCCCTAGGAATGTGTATTTCCAGGCTGAACTTGTTCTTGTTTGGTTTTGGGCCAGCAAAGTCTAAGGGAGGTGTTCAAAATATTCCCTGTATAACTAACTGGCTTCCAAATTGTGCCAGGTAAGTATAGTTGGCAAGCGGATCTTGGAGTGCTATCCATAGCAGCTTGAGCTGCTCTGAGCTATGTCTCTTGAACACTCCTTGCTTTTTTCCTGTTCCAGCCTTGTTTTCCTTGTTCATGTGGTCAGCTGGCTCAAATTATGGATAAAAGATTGCAAGTTCTGGTGGAAGAGGAGGAAAGGGAGATGGTGCAGTCCCAGTTCTGGTGGCCCAGGATGCTGTGGTACCTACCACCTGCTCGAGCAGAAGTTTAATGTTGTGAGCCTGTACAAAGCATTCTGCTGTCAGAGGGATGGATGTTCCTGCCACCCCTTTGGCCCTTTGGCCTCACTGCTCTGTTGTGTTGGTGGATGTTTCTCATCTGAGTTAGATCAGATCTCTGGATGTGTTTGATGTGTGGATCAAAACTGGCCGTTTGTGGTGGGTGTCTCTGAGCTGCCAAGTGCAGTTGCAGGAATGGTGCTGCCTCGCCCTGGGGTGGGGGTTCTGGCCTGGCTCCCAGCCTGCCCCTGTGCTGCACATAGTGGTGTGTGTGCCGCTGGTGCAGCACGAGCCACTGCTAGGGACGCAAGGGTGCTGCTGCCTGAGAGGGACTGTGGGAGCACAGCTTCACTTTTGCTGCTTCCAGTTGCCTCTCTTGGCTGAGGTTTCAAACAATGCCAAACTACGCAGGCAAGCTCCCATCACTGCAAAAACCTGGTTAGTTCATGGTCAGCTTGGCTTCCTGATCTCAAATGGCAGTGAGGGGAAATGCGCAACTGTAGTTGTGCTGGGATTGTTACTGAAGGGAGAACTGTGTCTAGTTCTGAGAGCACTGCCTGGGAAATTTCTTAGTGGCTTTTCTGTCTGGAACATGTGGGGGAAAATGTCAATTTTTACGGAGTGACTGCGCCCCAGTGCCGTAGATTTGGAACCTGTATGTGCTGTAATGAAACTGTAAAATGATGCTGGGTTTAAGCTAGTGATGCACTAAGGCTCAGCCAGTCCTGAACTCACTGCAAATAAAGGTCACTCTTCATTATCACTCAATCGCATTTTTCAGCTACCAGTTTTGAGTAGTGCCTGTTGTAGAAATACTTTATGAATGTAAAAGAGTCTGAATTTTTGTCTTCTCAGATGATTAAGGTATTCCAGGAAGTTTCTGATATCTCTTTTTAACTGCTGTTGAGGTGAAAAAGGGAACAAGGGATGAATTGCAGGCAGTTTCATGAGCAGAATGCTTGTAGAACTGTTTTCTACTTACCTGAAGATGTCATGTAAGTGAGAGCATCCTTCCTGGAAAGATGGTGCAAGCAGAAGTGTGAGGTAAAGTCACTTCTCAAGTTTAAGTATCTAAAATGGGCTGATGGTCTTGAGCTGAAACTTGCTGTAATCTCTGTAATCAAGCTATATTAAAGCTCTTCTGTGTAAAAAATATGCAGAGGTTTAAGAACAACTGTTGGAATCTCTTCTGGATTGTCAAATGTATGAAATTGATATATGCATCTTGAATTTACAAGGGTCTGGATTGTGATACACAGCCTCAGTTTTAACTCATGTCACAGACATTTTGACTAATTGTCTCTTTTTCTTCCTTGCCCTCCAGGTGTTGTTTGGATTGTAGCATAGAGCCACTATGTACTCAGAGTGGAGATCCTTGCATCTTGTCATTCAAAATGATCAGGGGAGTACCAGTGTACTTCACAGCTATCCTGAGAATGTGGGGAGAGAAGTGGCAAATGCAGTGGTGCGTCCTCTTGGACAAGCTTTAATTACATCTTCTGTTGGAAGTGAGAGTTTACTAAAAACAGACAAAGAAGTAAGTGCCTTTCCTTGGAGATGATAGTTTCCTTCATGCCAGAGTGACATTTTAATGGTTTTCTATAGCCTCTTTTATTTTTCTCTCTTTTTTGTCCGAAGCTTTATGAAGTGTGTTACGTTTTTAGTTTAGTAATCTCCGTAGGGTTTTTATTAGCCACTAGATCATAGCAACAATGTACTTGATGACTTAATAGTAAATGTTTGTCTGAGCTACTGTACCAGGAGATTCAGGCTAAAGAAAACCACTGAAAAAAACTCAAACCCAAGGAATTTCTCATTTAACACAAAGTCTTTCTAATTACCTTCAGTTTTAAAGCAATAGTATGTGACTTCAAAAAAAGTCTTTGTATAGTGCAAGTATTTATTAGAATTTGAAAATCTTTCACTAGCAGCTTTTGTGAGTTCCGAAGAGTTCTCTCTACAGTTTAAATTTGAAAGATTCAGGATTTAGAGAGTGATTTGCCATTTATTCATATTCTTCATATTATCATGATAGATGAGTTAATGGTTTGGTGTTTTCTTGCAGGATATGTTAAATGGAATTGCTCATATAACATAACTGTTGTTTTTTGGTGTTTTTTTCTGAGTTAGAGCTAATGTTCTCTGACCAGTACTTAGTAACGAATATTTATTTTTAATAACTTTTGCTTTGTGTTTGTTAGGTAAAATGGACTATGGAGGTGGTTTGTTATGGACTGACCCTCCCTTTGGACGGCGATACTGTGAAATACTGTGTAGATGTGTATACAGATTGGATTATGGCTCTTGTGTTGCCTAAGGACTCTATTCCTTTACCTGTTATTAAGGAACCAAACCTTTATGTTCAAAGCATTCTCAAACATCTCCAAAATCTCTTTGTACCAAGGTGAGTGTTAGGGATTCCAAGCTATAGTCAGCAGGTAACCTGTCAGAGGACTCATGAGGCATGGAGCCTCTTGAGTAAAGTAAGACTGCTATTGCTGCAAGCTTAGGAGGAAGGTGTTTCTCCAAACGTCTTTTGTAGTTTTGCAGTAGCAAATTAAGTTGTTGCTGTGGTTAGATAATCAGAATCACAGATAGTTCATATACTCAAATGTTTACTGTCCCAAGAGCATCAAGATTTATCTCTATTGGATGACTGGAGGATAAGGAGAAAAGCAGAAGAGCATTGTTGTGTGACCATGTGCTTTTTGTTGTGTAAAACTGAGATGGACTAAGAGGACATCATGGCAGTCCCAACCCTTGTTAGTCAAGATATGACCACGTTTGTGATGTACTGAAGGATCTTGCAGTAATTGACTGCTCTGTGCCTGCATCTTGCTGCCTGTTAAATGTGCATGGTTATGCTGACTGTCCTTCACTGGTAGTTTTGAAAGAACCTCATGGTGGAGTGCTTGCTGCCTGACATCCTTGGATGATGGTGTTGAGATAGACATGTTTCTAGATCTTGTACGCAGCTACATTGTAGAGTGTGCAAACATCATTACCTTATTTATAGTTTATGGCGAGTTTACCTGCTGTTGTTGGACATATGTACTGGATAAGTAAGATTAAATAATAGTGCCTCCTGAGAAGGTACTTAAGTTCAGATCAATGTTTAGTATATGTCTGTAAGTATCAGATCATCTGCTTTTATCAGTATTAAATACGTATCACTGCAGGTGGCCTTCAAAGTGCTCAACTGCACTTGGGTCACTTTACTAAAGGCTTTGTTTATAAAGGACTTTGAATAATAACTTGTGCAAATTCAGAGGAGTTCTTTGCTGTTTATTGATTACTTTGAAGTCTGCCACCTACTCTTAGCTGCTGTTGCTCTTAACTTATAGTGAAAATGCATTTTAATTCCCATTAAAGGATGATCTAGGCAATGACAAGTCTGAGGAAAGCAAGCTTCTGGGTTAGATTGTGGCAGGAGGTTGTCTCTAAGCTTTAGTAAGTGCAGAACACAGTCTGCTGTCTGGGATCCTTTATTCCCTTGGCACAGCAGAGAAGGAAGTCTTCACTAGTCCATTAAATAGTTGTTTCTGTGATCCCTTGCTTGCTCTCACACCGGGATCCCTAGTAGCAGGCAGCTCAGTAGTACAGCTTCTTGCATGCTGTTGGCACAAGCTTCCACTTACCCTTCTCTCCCAAAATCACTGTTGAACCTCCATGTAGGCTGTTGAACCTCCATGTGATAGCTGCTGCGTATATCTGTTCTCTAGTTTTTCTTTCGAGAGCCTCTGAGATGTATCTTAAACACTGATTTTTCATGGCTGCTGCCTTCAACAATTGATGTTTAAGTCCCTATTCTCTTTTTAAGTTTTGCCTTCCAGGGTTGCTGTGTTCAGAATTCACTCCAGCAACAGGAGAAATTTCTATACTGCAAATGAAATGCAGAACTGCGTTGTGCACACCTGCTTTGAATAAAAGCAAAGATTCAGACTTAAGTGTCTGTGGTGGGGAAGAGGAGAATGATTTCTGTGTTTACTCAATTGATGCAGTTTGCTGGTGCTGATGGGCTTATGTGGAATACTTACCCAGGAGCTGTTATAGCAACCAATATTGAACTGTCTCCTGGTAAAATCTGGTTTTGTATTGGAGATACTAAGTCTTTATTATAAGCCTATGTCCTATGGAAGGTTGTGATTAAAATAACTTCCTTTCTTATCCTGGTTCTCTGGAAACGATGTAGCTGTTGGTTTGACTGCCTTTAAAGCGGTGGCCCCAGAGTTGTGAAGGCTTCAGACTCGGATGGTGATGTATAGATGAGGTGTGAACTGCAGCAGCCTGAAGTGGGCACTTCAGTGTAAATGGCATTTCTGGAGCTTGTGTACACCCATACAGAGCAGGTGCATATAGATTATTCCAGTCTGAATGCTCAGCTTAATCAAATGTTTACATGCACTGTCCTTGAAATAGTGTGGTGCTGAAAAATAAAACTGTGAAGGCTGGGTGAGTCAGGTTACCTTTCCTTTATCTGCTGCAGTGATGGGAGAGAGGGTGTTTGCCTCCTTCCCTCCTGCACTGGCCTTCCGTCCACCCTGAAGAAACATTTTGTTGACATACTAGAATAGTCCCCAGGCTTTCCCCAGGCTTTCTGGTAACCCTAGAATATCCAAGAGGTCTTGAAGATGACTTAAGCAGTAGTGGTTGTTACTGCTGTCAGATAAAATTTTAGTGCCACAAACACTGTTGGAAGGAAACATGAGAACTCTCTCCCCCTGTATTGCCTCTCCAGGAGAGTGAGGTACAGATACATGGGTCCTCTGGTACAGAAATGTCTGGGATTGCTTGAGAGACCATGGAGTATGTGAATGCCAACGTAATAACTTCATATGCTTCTCATATGAAATCATGGGAACAGTACTTCTGAAGGAGTATGGTCAAAAGGCCATGGTCTGTAGAAATCTAGGCATCTAGAAGTCTAGAAATAGTGCAAGCAGAGCTTGCCACTGGGTCAACTTTGTGGACAAGAGGAAGTCATAGACCTTTGAGTTGCCTTTACAAGATTAGCACAGAAGTATCCTGTTAGCTTGCATATAAGCCCTGTTTTTTTAGTTTCTCTAAATGATTAGGGAAACAAGTCTTGAAGCAACCTTGGAAGCTTCCAGCCTGTATAGATTAAGGATCTCTTTCAATTGAAACAATCTATTCTATTGTTGCTCAGGCAAAAAACAGTGCTGTAAAAGCAAGGCAAGGCTCACTTGTCCCAAAGTTTGTTGTTCTACAGAGAGACTCTGGGTTATGATCTAGCACTAGCATCGAGCAACCCACTGAGGTCCTGAACTGTGGCTAGTAGTGTGCAATTTTGCATTAGGCATTTTCTTGTATCTTTGTATTCTTTTTTCCAGTACTGTAATACAATGTTTATGCTATCGAGATAAAAGCTGATAGTACTTAGTGGAACAGCACATTCTTGAGGTGCTTGCTATGCAACATGACTTGTAGGTTATACTGCACTGAAAATGTTTAGTAGGAATCTGGTCGTACTCCTTAGTAGTCCAGTGGCAGGTAATACTTTTATGAATTTTTTTGTCATCCCTTCAGTGGTGGTGGGAGGGATGATGAAATGATGCACAGGTTGAAATATGCCTCACATATACTGCACACTCTAATTTGTAATCTCCTCTTTCACCCTTTAAGATTTAGGCTTCCTCAGTTTTTTTACCAGTGTCCTCAGATACTGTACAGAATGTGTCCTGTTACTGTTTTGTACCTGTTCTGCCTTGTCCAGACTAACTGATGGGCAGGGGTGATGCTGCTTTATGCTGCTTCTGCACAGCTTTGTGTTGAGTGACTCAGCAGTGCCAGTGTGGATCTTATCTGCAGGAAAAACCTAGAAAATATGAAACTGTTTCCTTTCTTCCTTCCTTATTCCTAACTGCTTGCAGAAGAAGATGTAGAAGGGGGTCATTGAATAGGAACATCAGACTAAAGGAAGAAGGGATAAGAGTTGATTTGGAAACAAGAGGAGAACTAGGAAGAGTTTAAATTAGTTTACTAACAATATGTTTCCTAGTTTTGCCACTTCTGAACTGTGTATGTAATAATTCATGATGTCTCAACTGGATTGTCATTGTTTGGCCAAAGTTAAATCTGAGATGATGGATTGTGCTTGCTCTGGTGTTTGCTCTATGTATTGAGTCTCACATGGAGGAGAGTGTTATGGTACATCTTATGCTCATTAAGGCAGAGTTAGGATTCCTAGAGACAGAGTTGAGGTGCACAGACGCTTATATTCTTGGGTCTTGCTCAATAATATTTGTTCCTTTTGTAATTGCTGAAACTTCATGTTACTGAATACATCACTTTATAGTTCTGTTTCTCAAGCATTATTTTCTTCTCTTGCAGACCAGACCCAGGATCCAGTCAGATCAGACTGTGCTTGCAGGTTTTGAAAGCTGTTCAGAAGCTGGCGCATGAGTCGACAATTATGGCAAGAGAAACTTGGGAGGTTTTGTTATTATTTCTTCTTCAGATCAATGACACTCTTCTAGCAGCTCCAACTGTGCAAGGTTCATGTTCATCTTCCATTTGGTTCAGTTACTGAAAAAATTTCTGGCTCCTCTTGACATTCAGCTGCCAGCAGGATGGGGGAACCCATTAAAAGCTCTTAAGAGCTACCAAAGTACAATAGCTCACTCCTAATTCTGCCCCATTACTCCAAAATAAAGCATTGCCAGAAAAGACAATGATTTGGAGCTGAGGTTTCCTGAAAGTATTTTTGCAGGACAGTGATTTATATAGGAGCAGTTTGGTATGAAGAGTTTCAGACAATGTTGTTCCCTGCTTGTTTCAATTGAAACTTTGTTTTGCTGTTCAGCCTGCCTAGTGCAAAATGATAGTGTCAGTTTGCCTATTTTAAAAAAAAGACTTCTATATCAACACAGTGTGATATAAGACTGCCTAAGATTGGTGGATTCCTGCTGTCCCTTATTACACACATGTGGCTGGGCTTTATCTATTGTACTTGGTCTTGCAAAAAGGCTAATAGGCTGTAGGAAGCAATCAAGGATCACTCTTAAAAATTATGAATAAAAAGGGCTTAATCTTTATGTATTTTAACCAAAACCTCTTTGGGGATATATTTGAAGTTATTTAGATGGAACACTAACTGAAGGTGTGCTTGGTTTCTGTTGTAAGGTGGCATTGCTGAGAATCTGGCTGAGAAATTAATTGGCGTGCTGTTTGAGGTATGGTTACTTGCTTGTACACGGTGCTTTCCAACACCTCCTTACTGGAAAACTGCCAAAGAGATGGTGGCTAACTGGCGACATCATCCTGCAGTAGTTGAGCAGTGGAGCAAGGTCATTTGTGCCCTTACTTCCAGGTAGGAGAAATCCCATGGAAATAAATACATGTATGGGGATGATCATGGTTATACATGTTTCGGAGTTGCTTATTTGTGGAATGTGCAACAATCCAAAAATGAATAAGCAATACAAAGTGAGAGATCTTGCTGTATCCTTGGATTGTGTGTGTATTCCTTTGTTCTGCAAGGGAAGATTTGACTTGGATTCTCTCTTCTGGTGTAAGCTTAGAACCTCTGTGATATTTAGCACTTTGCAGCGTGTTGTGTGTATTAGTCTCCATCATTGTGACTCTTCATCATATGCCCTGAGGAATGACTCAAGAATATTAGTGTAGCATTATGTGTGTGTGTCACCATCAAAATTATTAGGTGCTTATTAGTGCTCATGCTGCTAGGTTTGAGGTGACTCTTGGACTCTGCTTGGACCCTGTGGAGCTGAAACTGTGTTACAGCTGCCTGGCACTTGTGCCCTGGCAGTCAGGATGTGATGGTCTGCTCTCTGCTCTGGAGAGTAGGGGAGGAGAGCTATACTGAGTCTTGCTGGGGTATGGGAACAGTGAGGATTGTATATGATAGAATTGTTTAAGTTGGAAAAGACCTCTAAGATCATCAAATCCAACCATGCCCCTAGCACTGCCAAGCCCACCACTAGCTCATGTTCCCAAGTGCCGCATCCACAAGTCTTTTAATACCCTTTGGTGACTCCACCACTGCCCTGGGTAACCTGTGCCAGTGCCTGACAACCTTTTCCATCCAATCTAAACGTTCGCTGGCACAACTTGAGGCTGTTTCCCCATGTCCTGTCCATTGTTACCTGAGAGAAGAGGCCAACCCTCTGGTGGCTCCAACCTCCTTTCATGTAATTGTAGAGAATGAGAAGGTCCCCTCTGAGTCTCCTTTTCTTCAGGTTGAGCCTTCCCAGCTCTCTCAGCTGCTCCTGGTGCTCCAGCTCCTTCCCCAGCCCTGTTCCCTTCTCTGGATGCACTCCAACCCCTCAGCGCCTTTCTTGCCATGAGGGGCCCAAAACTGTCCCCAGGACTGAAGGTGCCTCACCAGTGCCCAGCACAGAGGACTGTCGCTGCCCTGGTCCTGCTGCCACAGCATGGCTGACACAGTCCAGGTCCTCTTGGCCTCTTGTTTAGCTGCTGTTGATCAGTACCCCCAGGGCCTTTCCTACTGGGCACTTTCCAGCTACTCTGCCCTAAACCTGTAGATCTGGGGTTGTTGTGACCCAAGGGCAGGACCTATCACAATGCTTTGTTGAACCTCATGGAGTGACTTCAGCCCCTTGACCCAGCCTGCCCAAGTCCCTCTAGAGATCCTTCCTGACCTTCAGCAGGTCAGCTCCTTCCCACCTCGGTGTCACCTGCAAACTGACTGAAGGAACACTCACATCTGGGGGTTGCAGGAGAGTTTTGGCTGTAGTAGAAGATTCTGAATAGTGAGGAGAGTTTCAGTACCCTTAGTATTTGAGGTCTTTTTGGTATGAAGTCTTTGTGGGACAAATCTCAGACTCTTGGAGAAAAGAACTGAATTAATTGCTTGTAAGAGGGTTGTTTGGGTCTACTTCAGCTCTCCTGAAATATCAGTAACTTATTTCTGTGGAAGTTCAAAGATGTGTTAAAATTGCTGCATTGTAAAATATTCAGTAGTGTATTTTTCTTCGAGGCTTTATTGAAAACTTTTGCTTTGAATTACCTGTCAAAATGTGAAGTGTGGATAGATTTTTTGCAGGTTATGCAGCTATTTGTTAAACTCCTGGGAAATAAATCTGCAATATGAGTTCTGTGTATTTCCCACGCTATTTCTTTATCTATTTTTAGCTTGTTAGATGTAGCGTTACATAACGGAAAATATGATTCACTGATCTGAAAAGAACAGCTCTGTCTCAAAACATGTGTTGCTGTGCTGCACCACGCACTGTGCCTACACTTTCTCTCCCACTGTTGACTAACAGTCTTGATTCTGTTAGTAGTCTGCAGGGTTTCTGGAATGTTTTAGTCTGTGTTCAGTAATGTTAATTTATGCCTGATACACAAAATGTTAGGCTCCTCTGAGGCTGGCTTTAAGTTCAGTGGTATTTTAAGCTGCATTTTTAATACTTCAATGAAACTCCAGCTTCAAACAGTTAAAATCTTTTAATAAACAGTTCTGTGAATCCGGTTATTAGCAATAAGCTGAGAGTAAATGTTTCAAATTAAAACCATATGGAAAATTATATTTGGAAATCTGTACACATATGCAGTGTTAATTTGTGTCCTTGTCTATGATTTTGAGTAGGATGAAACTGGAGTCTTAATCGTGTTGCCATACCAATAGATACTACTTTTACCCTGTCTAGATTGCTTGAAGTATATTTTAACTGTCTTGGATATGTGATTTAAAATTTATTTCTGTCTTCAATCATTCTTGAAAATGTCCGATATGTCATTAAAGTTTTGGTCATGCTCTTTGAAAAACTAGTTTCTCGCAGTCATAGGGAGAACTGAAGCAGTGCACTGTGTTGCCAGGCAGTGGTGGGGGCATGACTGTGCATGGGGTTGGGCCAGGCTCTTTTGGGTCTTTTAAAGTTAGGGAATTCCTCAGCAAAAACATACCATAGGGTTATGCCTCTGGGCACTAAATGTAGGTGGACACAGGGCTGGAGAGCATTTGCTGCCTGATACAGATGTGTGTATTTCTGGTGTTAAGGAAACTTCCCAGTCTGACGATTCCCAAGACTCTCTTCCACCACCAGCGACTTTAACTGCTGGGACTGAAACCCCTTTGCAGCAGCAGCTGCAGTGAGCCGAGGAGTGCCCTGCTTGACTCCCTGCACTCCCCACTCTCACAGGCAGGCCAGCTTTCCTCACCGGTTCAACTCCAGGTTTCCCATGGGAGTCTCAGATGTGTTGTTCCATAAAGCCCTTTATTCCTGGCACAGAAAGAGCTTGAGCTGGTGCCTCCAAGGAGCAGCCCTAACAAAAGACTCCTGGGCTTTTATCCCCTCACAGTCCAAGCTCATGCACATCTCGGCTCTTCCTCCCTAGTCCTCAGCTCTTGGAGTGTCTGAGCACTTGGCTGGGCCACAGGTCCAGGTGCCCTTTGTTATGCACAGGTCGACATTTCCCAGCCTCTTCCCCAGCCTCCCTTCAGGGAGTTCAGTCTGCAGCTGTCACTGCATCTGCATCACCAGCTCCTGCACTGAATGGATTCCTCATCATCCTTGCATCTGGAGAAGGCCTAATGTCCTAAAGCTCTTTTGCTTTTCTGTCCAGGCTAGGTACTGTAAATAGGCTGTGATTTCAGACACTTGTGTTAATTAGCTGCAGGTTACTGTAGTGCCCACTGCTGGGAGAGGTGGAAGATGGAAATTCAGCCTGTTTGACTCTTGGTTTAGAGTCAGCCATAGACTACTTTTCTCCTCTTCTCCTAGTTGTAATGACTTTATCTCTATTAAACTATATGGCTTTATAAGTTAGTAAGGACGAGTAGGACATTTCCTGACCATTACAATGACGTTAGCTTAGGGGAAGACAAACTGATTTCTGGGAATCATGGGATATTGAGAAGGTGCAATGCAGATCTCTTCCATTCCTTTAGAAAACATCAAGATTATGTTGATCAGGGAAATTGAACTGTAATTTGATGAAGCTGGGTATGAAGCAGGGGTCAAATTAGACAGCAGGAGCTCAGTGAACGTCACTGGTAACTCTTCAGGTAGTTACAGCTCTTCTAGGGAAAGATCTCCGTTTGTCCGAGCATTGTCCTTATGGCACTGGATCAGTGGTTTGCTCTTTGCTGGTCTGTAGATCCCAGTCTCTGGCAGATGTGGTGCATCTGTTTTGAAGAACTGACTAAACTGTGAGTTGCAAGTCCTGTGCTGCTTGTAAGTCAACAGTGAGTGCTGCTCAGGGTGCTGGGGTACAGTGTAGGTCATCAGTCACGAGCTGGAATTTAGAACTGCAACCTAATATGACTTGCTAGTTAATTTAGCATTGAGCTAAAGAGCTGTGAGGATAAGGGCTTGAATTCCTTTTATTAAAAAAATTTCTCTCCACATGTAACATCCTGTCAGATGTGCATGTGGCTGTGATAACTGGTGACTCCTCTGGCTAAGTGATGGGAGAGCTGCTGAGCTGTGTTGTGCCTTAAAGCTCTTGGGTTTGGCTGGAGCTTTAGGCAGGCTCCAGGTGTGCACCATCCAAGGCTGTAAGAGAGCAGAGTGATTGTATAAGATGGGGATCTCTAGGCGTGGGGAACTTGGGATGTTGCTTTGTAGCCTGTGGACTCACCTGTGGGCTGCTGATACCTTTGGGGCTCAAGTGCACTGTTAAATTTTGGAGTATGAGCTGAAGGACAGGTCTGTCTGAACTTGTTTTCTAGGTTGCTGCGTTTTACATATGGACCTTCATTTCCTCCATTCAAAATTCCCGATGAAGATGCTGGTCTGATTCCTCTTGAAATGGATAATGAGTGCGTTGCACAAACATGGTTTCGCTTTTTACATATGCTGAGGTATTGTAATCACAGCCATCCATTGTTCCTGTTCTTGCATCAGCTCTATACATTTGCATGACAAATGAAACATTTCTCTGGAGATTGCCAAGATTAAGCACCTAAATAGAATAAAATGAGAGACTTGTGCCAGTGCCATGCAGCACCTCAGGGCAGGCTGTGAATGGTGTTGCTCAACTTTGAACTCTGACTCTTTCAAACTGTAAACGGGTTCAGTTAATTAAAAACTGGTTTAGCTCTTTGGCATTTTGGAGGATCTGAAAAACAAGAGTTCAATAGAATTTTGTTTCTTTGAGATAACAAAGAGGAAAAGCTGAACAATAGTTCTGGGAGATGCATACGACTTCCATTTATTCTCCAGGTTAAATTTAACCTACAATTTATTTTTAAATGGGTGTTTATCTTTGTATATTTATTTTTATGAGGAAATCTATACAATTAATTTTACCATACATGTTAATCTTTCTTAAATGCACAGCTGAACCAAATGCTGTGTTTTGTTTTAGAGACTTTTGGACGTGGCATTAAGTTAATGCTCTCAATGGCCAGAATATTAAACAATTGTTACAAAATACTATTTAATAGTTAAAGCTAGATAAACATTAGGCTGTTTAAAATTTACTTCTTAACTAACTAAAAAACCCTCTTTTTTCATTTGTAGTACTAATGTCGCAAGTACTGTACTCTTCAAATTTGGAGTTTACAAATTTGCTGTTTCAGGATTTGAGTCAGTCAGGAAAAATTGCTCAAACTTTTACAATCTACTCCCCTTCTTGTCACTGTTTGATAATATTTAATTCGTTGCTTACCTTTCTAGAATAACTTTAACAATATAAGCAACTTTTAACTGTAAGACCTCATAAGTAATTATTATTACTGCAATAATTAGTCTAACAAGTGTGCGCTCTGGTTTATTTTACTAAAATTGTTCAGTGTGTTTGGGGAATGTTTGAAATGAAGATGGTTATATAGTGCCAACACAGGAAGCGAAAACTGCCTTCCTATGATAGAGGAACAGCTAAAATGTATTAATATTGGATGCTGGTTTGTGGTGTTATTTAAATGCCTTGAACTATTGCGTCTTCAAGTGTTTTTAAAATCTTAACAGCTGTTCTTAAATTCACTAACATATATTTTGCTCTTTTGTGCAGTAATCCTGTGGATTTGAGTAACCCAGCCATTATTAGCTCTACCCCCAAATTTCAGGAGCAGTTTCTGAATGTGAGTGGGATAACTCAAGAACTGAATCAGTACCCTTGCCTTAAACATCTGCCTCAAATATTCTTTCGTGCCATGCGTGGAATCAGCTGTTTAGTGGATGCATTTCTAGGTAATACTATTGTCTTACCCATGGATAGCTAGGAATATTAACTTAATCATTATTTTATTCTCTTGAAGTCTGTTTTTTCCATAAATACAGCAATAACAATTTATCATTTGCAAGTATATCCTGGAATTGATGAGGAGGAGACTTCAGATCACTTCTAAAAAAATCTGTGTACACAACAGTAACATTTGAATGCATGAAGTTGTAGATGGCCTTAGTTTCAAATGCAAAACAAATGAATAAATCAGAAATATAAAATAAAAGAATATCAGGGATCTCTTTCCCTAACGAGGCTTCTTTTCTCTTTCCATCTAATCACCAGTGCAAGTGCTATGCTTTAGCAAGTTGTGAACACTCACCACTGTGTTTCATATCTTTGTGGCAACTGCTGTGTGCCTGTTTTATAAGGTGTTGAATTTGGATTGTCATCTTGAATTCTTTGTGAGAGTTTCCCTTAGTTTACAGTTAGTGGGTGACTACTGCTGCTGAGTAGGAAAGTCGTGTTTCTTTGTGTCTGCTGGTGACTAAGTAGCTTTGGGTCATCAGTTTTAAGTAACTGGATGGAGTACCTGAAATTTCAAGAATTATACTTAGTATGCTTCAGACTTACTGAAAGTTCATCAGGGAATACATGCTATTGTAAACTCAAAAGAGCTGCCTGTCTCCAGCTGCTTTTCTGCTTAAATGTGTACAAACAAGTGTAATCTGCCATAAGTGTGAGCTGATGTGGGATTGCAGGAGACTTAAGCAGATATGTAAACAGTATTAGAAAAAAACCTGCCAGTGGAATGAGACCGTCAGCCTGGAGAAGAGCAGGCTCTAGGGGCACAGAGGGCAGGGTTAGACCGGATATTGGGAAGAAATTCTTCCCTGTGAGGGTTGGTAAGGCCCTGGCGCAGGTTGCCCAGAGGAGCTGTGTCTGCCCCTGGTTCCCTGGAAGTGTCCAAGGTCAGGTTGGACTGGACTTGGAAAAACGTGGTCTAGTGGAAGGTATCCCTGCCCATGGCTGGGGATGGAGTGGAGGGTCTTTAAGGTCCCTTTGAACACAAACTATTCTGTGGTTTTATGAATCAGACACTTAAGACTTCTGAAGATCTTTTAGCAAGATAAAGCACCCAGGGTGATAATAGCCCACCTGGAGGGCAGAGAGAGAGACTACAATTCCTTGGGGCACAGAAGATTTCTTAGTGAAATTAAATTCAGGCCGTAAGTATGGATTGGGTGAGTGTGCTCAGGTAGACTTGAGAGCTGCAGAAAGCTCTTCAGTGAAGGCTCATGGGAGAGCTCATTACCTTCTGTCACAAGTGCTAAAACATTGGATTTTACCTTGCTCTCCCTGGTACCTACATGATGTGTTTGGCAAAATAGTGCATCCTCTTTTTTCAGCCAAACGTACCAAAACAATAGGCTTCATAGTGCATACTCTACCTGGGGTGGGTGTAACACTGATGATTTAGAAGGAGCAAATTGTTCTGCAATGTGTTATGAAAAGTACTTGGTTGTTTTAATTAACATGGTCAAAAAAATCTGTCAAATTCTCAAACACTGTGGTTTGGGGGAACTGCGGTTCCCCACTTCATTTTTCAAATGGGGTGCGAGGGGATTGGAATTAATTAAAATGGGCAGAAGTGGTGTTTGTCACCTCAAGTTTTGCAGATGTTGAGTTGCTTCTGATTCTGATGGGGAAGAGCTCTGTACACCATGAATTTCCCTGAAGCTGGATAAAAATTGATCTGATGTCCTGCTACTGCCAGAAAAATCATAGCTTGCTCTGTTTTCTTACTCTATCTCGTGTACTGCCTTAGTATTTGACTGTTCAGTAGCTGATTCAGCTCAAACCGAGCAGAAAGCTGTGTGGTGGATGGGTTTCATCTTAATTTAGCAAGCTAAGGTGGCTTTAAGGGTCAGACATCTTAGAGATGTCTCAGAAAAAGGTGTGGAAATTATGATTGGGAAAGAAAGGCAAAGGTGAGAGACATCTGAATTTTGGCAGAAGTAAGCTGTGAAACTGTCTGTGGCAAGTGAACCTTGCTCCTTTCCCTCTGCCTACTTCTAGACTGGTTCCTCCCATCTGCCATTTCTCACAGCCTTAAGGTGTGGGGTCCTTTGGTGTTTTTTAATCAATTGCTTATCTGATGTAATTACTATTTTCATTTGCTTATGCTTTTATTTCTGCTAATAGTAAAATAGAGAGAGGTGTTTTTGTTGCTACTGATGTTTTGGGGAACGGAGGGAGGTGTGGCTATTGACCAAAGGCTCATATGCTTACTAATAGTCTGCTCTGTGTGAGCCCATGGAATTCTTGCTGAAAGCCGGCTTTATTCCTGGCGTTACAGGCATTTCCCGACCCCGGTCAGACAGTGCACCACCCACACCAGTAAACAGGCTGAGCATGCCCCAGAACACTGCTACCAACACCACTCCACCCCACAACCGGAGGCATCGGGCAGTGACTGTGAACAAAGTGACAATGAAAACCAGCACTGTAAGATTTCATACTCCGTATTTCAGTAGTATGGATCGTTTCCTCAGTTTGAGGAAGTAATTTCCTTGATTCTAGGAGCTGATCTGTTCATCTGTTCAAACAGGTAACTACTGCACATGCTTCAAAAGTGCAGCACCAAGCCTCCTCTACTTCTCCGCTCTCTAGCCCAAACCAGACAAGCTCCGAGCCTCGGCCACTTCCAGCTCCTCGCAGGCCAAAGGTTAACAGCATCTTGAACCTCTTTGGATCATGGTTATTTGATGCAGCATTTGTTCACTGTAAACTTCATAATGGAATAAACAGAGACAGCAGCATGACTGGTAAATATTACAAAAAATATATGTGCACTTTTTTACTTATTTTATTGATGTTTCCTACCTGCAAGATTAACACATGCATAATCCAAAAAAAGTAAAATCTGAAGTGCTCTGTTGTAGTTAATCCCTTGAGCTGAGCCAGCATCTGCTATTAGCTGAGCAGATGTTTGGGGATTTCAAAGTTTAAAAAGAGCCCACTTTTTACTATTAAATACTCCCTTGCTCTAACAAGGGAGATTATAATACTGGGGAAAATGCTATTAAGTGAAGGAAATCATATGGTAAGAGTCCACTTCTTAGTTTGAAATCTGCTTGAGTATCTATGATTAAGAGCAACTATTTATATCAACTCTTTAATACTTGAAAAATTGTCCTACACCACTCCACATAGTGCACAAAGTGGTACTTCTTGGTTTTGTAGAGTGTTATGAAAACAGGAGTCCTTAAAATACCTAGTGAAGTTGCTGCCTATCAGTTAGGGTTGCTGTGTGTTTCCCTTAATGACTTGATATCTTCATTGTGTGCAGCCCTTAACTGTCAAACTTATTTTGTATCCTGTGCTTTGCTCAGCTGCAGAGGTTAGGTGTTTTGAGATATCACAGCAGAATTAGTGCTCTGCTCAGAGAGGCTTTTTAGCTCTCATCTTACTTTTGGTGATAGTATTCAGAAAACAATAATCTTTCTCACTCCTTGCGTTTTTCCTGTCACTTGTGTATTTTGAATGTCTACTAACTTTTCCAAGAGATTTATCAATCCATCTATCAGTAACTCACCAGCCTAAGAAAAACAGGGGAAAGACATTTTTTGTAACAAGTTGGATGTATAGTGGGACTTGACAGCAGCAGTTAAACTGGTTATCTTCCTTGTTTATTGTATATGAAAGCTTAGGATTTGAGATCGTCTAAAGGTGTTTTTAGGTATGTAGCACATTGGTTTTGAAAGTGTTCTTTGTGGGTGTCTGTGGTAGAAGTTTGTAATCCCTTTGTAAAGGGCCTATGATTCATGACTAGAGAAACAGCTGAGCTTAGGAAAGGAGCAAGGCATCCTTTGAGAGTGTGTTCAGTTGCATATGCATTTAATTTATTACTACATTTAGTGCTTTTCAGATTGATTAGATAATTTTAATTTTGATATAACCTGCTTCTTGAGTGATTTTAATGAAATGCTTGATCTGTAAAGGAAGGATATCAGCTGAGATGGTGCTTGTGCAGAAGTGTCAGCTGTAAACAGAGGTGCTGTTATGCTGGCAGAAGTACACAGCCATCCAAAATCAAAAGGTTTAATTTCCTTGAAGAGGTTTCAGGGCCTTCTGTTCATATATGCAATGTCTTAAATCACCTAAAGGCAATCAGAAAATTGTTGTATTACTAGCCTTACAGGGATATATTTATCAGCTTTCTGAAAACTAGAGACAGCTGTTTGGAATTGAGTTAATTCTGTTCCTTCTCTGTGCTCTTCTGTGCTGTCTGTAGTGAGACCAGTCTTTGCACTGTACGATCTGCTGTTTATTAGCAGCAGTGCTTCTGAAACAATGATGTTGGTGGTCTCCCAGGAACCTGGCTGTGTCATATCCTACTTTTTTAGCAATTTCGAAGATAGAATTAACTTATGGGAATTTAGTCAAGTGTCTGCTGCCCTTGCAGGGTATTGATACTGCTGTATAAGGTCACTGGTCACAGTAGTGCCAAGGTGGACTGGCTGAAGGAGAGAACTGGGTATGGACCCCTACTTCTGAAATGCTGTAGAGAGGCCCCAAACTCTGATTACATGATTTATCCTTTTGCTCAGCCTCTGCTTAAGGTGGGAAAATGAGCAAGATGTGTATAGGGCCAGGTTCCTGGAGTTTTTGCTGGCTTGAAGCATCAGTGTCTTTCAAATGAGTTTTAAATCCAAATCATAAAGTTTTTATTCTGTCAATCTGACCTGTGGTGCCTGATGCCTCCAAGTGAAATCTTTTCCTCCTTGAAGAGCATAAGGCAGGAGGTGCTATGCTAGCTGATGTGGTGGGCCAGGAGGAATCTGTATTAGGGCCCTCCATCGCAGAGGTGGGGCCATCAGTAACAATCAGATCTGCACATTGTGCCCATCCACCTGCTCCTGCTGCCCAGTGTAGATATGGCTTGAAAGGAGGAGGGCCAGCAGAGAAGGGATGGTTAGCTGCCACAGTCCCT
>WAAG01083946.1:54825-122875 GCA_013390105.1 Tichodroma muraria | reverse complement strand
AAAAGCAGGATTACCCTAAATACCCTTGAAATCTGGACCTACTCCTCAGTGCTTTGTCTTCTCAGCCTGATTCAAAGCTGGCCTACACCAGAAATCCAACCTGACAGCACAGTCAGCACTCAGTTAAAACCCAGACATGTACTTATGCCTACAGACACCACGTGCCATACTAACCGTGTTCACACTGGCTACTGCAGATGTCAGCAGCGCCCGGCTGATCTGCCTGCCCGTGCAATCCAGGAACAGAACCTGTTACAACCCTTAATAGTCACAGCAAGGCGACCAGAAACGATGGGGACATGCCCCAGAAGCCACCTTGTGCTTTGCACGTTTATTTGATCTGTTCTAGAAGATCCCTTAAAAATTCCCCCTGGCTTAATGTCTTCTGACTTCCTGCACTTTTCCCGCATTTTTTCACTCATCCACTGAGCCAAGAACACAAAGGAGACCTTAATACTGAAAGAGGCTTGTGAGGAAGATGGAGAGTTTTTATCAGGACTTGTAGGGACAGGATGAGGGACAAGAGTTTTGAACTGGCAGGTGGGTGTAGATTGGATATCAGGAAAAAATTCTTTATTGTGAGGCACTGGCACAGGTTTCCCAGGGAAGCTGTGGCTGTCCCATCCCTGGAATTTTCAAGGTCAGTTTGGACAGGGCTTGGAGCAACTTGGTCTGGTGGAAGGTGTCCCTGGCCATGGCAGGGGATGGAGCAAGATGATCTTTAAGGTCCCTTCCAACCCAAACCATTCCAGGGTACTATGACTTGGAATAATTTCCTTTCAAACCTCTTCCATAAGCAAGGAGCTGGTACTTCCAATAAAGTTAAACTGATCAAGCTGATTCAAGAGCTACTTCTCCCCAAGTTTGAAAAGCCCATCACTGAATTCTGAGATTGAGAGCAGGAAAAAACAGAGGTTCATGGTTGGGAACAAGGTGAAAATGTATCTTGAAGCCACTTCATTCCCATTTCATTCTTACTGGAATTAACTTTGCCCAGCTCCTGAGTTCCTATGCCTGAGGACATGCACAGGGATGGTGTGTTCTGGCTCTTGGCAGCAGTTATGTGGTGAAGGGATTCCCTTGGAGAGTTGCCAGTTTCTATCCATGCAGATATGCTTCCAGCCAGTGCTCCCCAGAATCCTTCAGGGAACTGCAGGAGCAGAAGGGAAAAAATCACTTAGGAGGAGACAGAGTTCAACTTTGTGGAAGGCCAACTGTGGTTAAAGAAATAAAAGGAAAAAATGGATTTTAAATTGCATGAACACCTCATAGCAAAGTCTGAATGCTGGCAATGAGCTGAGAGGATTTAAGGGAGAGAAAAAAAAGCTTTGAAACTTTAAAACTTTAGAAAAGTCTAAATAAACTCCAGGTTTGATCTCTCCGTGGACATTGATTTGAAATGGCTGCCTGGGCGTCTCTTACCTGCCACTGCAGAGCAAAATCATCTTGTTAATTGATACTTACTGCAAAATATCTAGAAAGGCTCTCAGCAAAGTCTTGCTTTTATACTCAATTCCGTGCTTGTCACAGAGGCTTTTCACCATGGGAGCCACTTTCCAGTAGTTGTGCCGAGGCATTGTCGGGAACAGGCTGCAGAACGGGATGAGGGAGAGTTATTGCAAGACTTGGCTTTCTCCCTGTTCAAAATATCCCCCTGCCCCAGATTATTCCCGCTTTTCCCCCCAGGATGATACTCACTGGTGCTCGATTTGGAAGTTCAGGTGCCCAGTGAACCAGTCATTGAACACAGACTGGTTCACGTTGCAGGTTGCATGGAGCTGGGAGGGAAAAAACCCAAAACCCCCAGATGATTGAGATTTTATTTTCCTGCAAGTCCAACAACTGAACCCCCAGCAATCACTGCCCACCCTTATCTAGCATAAAAATCAAGGCAAAGTCGGGGATTACAGCCATCGTTGCCCTGAGGAATTCAACACAGTCTAGACTAGCCAGGCTGAGTTTTGTCCTTGATAAAACAGGAAACTGATGCAAGCCCACTACTGCTGGAGGCAGGATAGATGTGGGCAAAGTTCTACTTACATATTCATTTTTATCAGACAATTTTGTCAGATTTAACTGATCTGCAGTAAACCTGCATCCTGTAGGGTAAAAATAAAGGTATCCCAATTTGCTTGCCTTTAGTTGGCCTAAAAAGGAGGTTGGCTGTTATACCACCAGTGCTTTTCTCTAATAGGGAGGGGAAAGGGTTGTGAAAAATATGTCAAGGCCTTTCAGTGAAGAAACAGGGTTGTTTAAATCTAGATTCCTGTTTTCCAACTAAAATTTTAAATGGTTTGAAGATCACAGAAATGTTTTTTAGTGAGTAGAAGGGCAAACCTCATTAACAGTAAATCTAAGAGAATAACAACATTGTTCTATAATTTAAACCAGAAGACCCAATATTCCAGAAGAAAGGAGTTTCTCACCTGAGTAGACACCCAGTCTTTGTTCTTGTCATAATCAATGTCCATTGGGATGTGATTCATCTGGGACACCCAAATAAACCAGGTACTCTCAAGGTACCTGGGCAGATAAACCCAGAAACTCTTGTCATATCTCTAATCCCATCCAAATTTAACACTAAAACACTTGGCTAAGTCTCAAGTTAAAAAAAGCACTTTTGGAGTTTAAAAACCTCTCAAGTTGTAGCTGCAGATGTCCCTGAGAAGCCACCACCCCCCTGAAGGTAAACTGTTTCTTCTGGACTATTTAATTCTGAGAAAATTGTAGTTTTAGTTTTCATTTCTTTCTTTTGAAGCTCAGTATTGATTATAAATATTAATTATGGGGGCTCTGGGTGTGCTCTGAGTTACCTGGACAGCCAGTAGTACATCATGAAGGTCTTAAATCCCATTAAAGGAACGTACATGAGGCAGACTCGGACATTGAAAACCACAACCAATATCAGGTCCTGTAAAAAAAACAAACAAAAACCCCCCAAACAAATCAGGATGAAAATCAGCCTTTGTTGATGAAATGCCTCTTCTCCATCCTCTCCTTTTTACTTGAACTGCAGCTTAAAAAATATTCTGATACGCAAATTTCTGATTTATTAGGAGTAAGCTCCATTCTTCATCAAGGTGGGTGTGTCCCTGAAATATTCCCACTTAACTATCAACAGCTGCAGACAACAGCTCTGCCATCACACTGGGTCTGGGAATTTCCTGATAACTTTTATTTACCTGCTAAAAGGCTAAAAAACCTCTTCTAAACAATTTTCTCTTGCTGCAGCAAGCCTAAAATCAGCCTTCTCTATCCTTTTTCTCTCTTACCCCCCAATCACCTGACCAACAGGAGGTGAAGGTGACATTTTTGTCACAGTGACATTTTTGGAGTTTTTCAGGCAGGGAAGCAGTACTTACCAACCACTTTTTCCTCTTGATTGCAAAGTAGAATATTGACAGCTGGAAGAAGGGTATGAGTGCAAGTGGGGCCAGCACTGAAGGACAGAACAGAAAGAGAGAGATGCTTGGAATTTCTCTGCATCATAAAATTGATTCTTCTTTCCAGTGGAAGAAAAACTGCCATCTTCCACTCATATTAACCTCCAAGCATCCATATAATCTCTTCCTCTTTTCTTCCCATCACTTCTCCATTTCTTCCCCATCCCTTTCTTCCCTCTGTTTGATACACCCCCATCTACATCTCATAATCCACACAGAGACTTAAGGGGCAATTTCTCTTCATGGGGACCTTCTTTAATGTGAAGGAAGCTTCCTGGAGCTCTCACTTCAATGGGAATATCTTTAAAAACCCTTATTTTATGGGGGAGGAGATGCACTCATGGTTTTAGGGGATACTCACAGATGAAATACTTGTGCTGGTAATTGTAAGGCATGAACTTCTTCTTCTGCTTTCCAAGCTGAAAAATGAAAAGATAATGAAATATTCAAAAAAAGCACAATTAAGTCTATTTCCTCACCTTGTAATTTTTCTCCAATTGCACAAAAAGTTTCTTAACATCACCCCAACTTTTGTGAATATAATTCTTCAAAAGACAAAATATTAAGGAGCTAAAGCAAATTACTTCCAGAGCTCCAGTCTGCACTGGGTCAACACCAAAGCAGCAAATAAACTGGATAAACAAAACCCCTGAAATCCTCTTTGCCTATCCATAGTGTGCCTAACTCTGATCCTGCCAAAAAACAGGAAGACATGAGAACTGATTTCTTACATTTTCACTCCATCAAACCCAGTGGAGCACAACCAGCCAGCTCTGGATGCTCATGCTCCTACATGAGAGATCTTTCCCAAAATCCCTGACAAAATCCTTCCCAACTGGAGCCAATGGTTTTCTATCAATAAGCATTTTGCGTCTCCCATGGCACGAATCCTTCTGGGAAAGCAGAGCTGGAATTTTCCATGTATCTTGTAGAGTTTCTTCAGCACGTAAAAGAGAGAGGGGCATTATTTTAAGAGGCTGGTGTATCTCGCAATGAGACCGTTTCATCACCCCGTGAGTAAAAGGAATTACAAGGAAAAGAAAAGGCCAACGAGCCCTTGCCTATCCTGATGCTGTCAGAAACCATAATGGAAGCGGGGAGGATCTATTCATAGTTTCTCTTTTTATGAAAGCCATAAAATTCAGGATTAGGAAACCATTTGCCACATCTGTGTTTGGTGCGTGGCAGCTCCACCGGCCCTGAAGGATTTGGGTGCTGAACAGCTCCAGCAGCCAGAAGGATCCAGAGGGAACATCTGACTCACTAATACTCTCTAATGCAAGTGGGCTGACTCACCCCTGGAGCTGCCTTCAAGGTGCTTGCCCTTACTTAAGCACTGATTTTAAGCCTTTGCTTCTCAGGAGTGGGTGCCTCAGCATTGCAATAACACAAGACTCTCAGATCTTGGAACATTTTGGGAATTATCATAAAATGCTAGAATAGTCTGGGTTGGAAGGGACCTTAAAAAACACTTGTTTCAAGGCACAGTCTGGGTTGTTGTTATTATTATATATTAGATACATATCACATTCTAGCTTTGTGTCATTAAACCTGCTTTTCCAGACCTCCATGGAGAGGGTCCTTCCCAGGCTGAAGAGCAGAGGGTGCATGTTGAGGTCAGGGTCCTTGCGGAAGCAGTTGGGCTTGGCGTGGTGCTGGTTGTGCAGATGGTTCCACCAGCTGGCAGGCAGCCCCTGCGTGGGGAAAAGGGCAACACCAGGGATTCAACCCAGGGAGCAATATCAAGGATCGCATCTCTATCTAAGGCAATTCCCTCACAGGAGACCTTGCCTGGATTTAGGGCCACTCCCATCCATTGCTTAGTCCCGATTAGCCCCAGAGAACATTCCCACCACTACCTTCAGCACGTTTATCACCACGATCTGCAGGAGATGATTCCACCTGGGCTTCCTGAAGACAGAGCAGTGCCCCAGATCGTGCTGGAACCAGCCCATCTGGATCTGGGAGACAAAAGGATCACTGAGAAAAGAGAGCTGCTCTATTGCAATAATTTGCCTTGTGAGTCTCTGTAACTTCATAGTGTGAGTTTCATCCTACTACTGATGTGTGAAAGAGACACTCACAGGGCTGGGAACTTCCATCCAGGCCACTGTCCACTACAGCTGCTCAATTCCAGATATTAGTTTCATCTGGAATATAGGGAAAGCAGCGAAGCATCAATGCAATTAACTTCACTGTCACAGCATAGAATTCTGTTGCTGCCATCACAAATAATTAATTTCCAAGTGGAAAGCAGCTAGGAAGTGGAATGGTTTCCAAGTCTGTGGCTTCACTGCATTCCATATTTCCATGGAAATACAAGACCGCTCTTTGAGGGATATCTGCCTTTTCAGATATTAGGCAAATAAAACAGATTAATTAAATAAATTAGCTTAT
Organism: Tichodroma muraria; assembly: GCA_013390105.1. Taxonomy (NCBI): domain Eukaryota; kingdom Metazoa; phylum Chordata; class Aves; order Passeriformes; family Sittidae; genus Tichodroma; species Tichodroma muraria. Next base: position 117,035 of record WAAG01083946.1, on the reverse strand, counting down.
TTGCATCTGCTCCAGAGGGATCTGAGTAAACTTAAGGATTCAGTGCTAATAAGAAAATCTTGTTTTCCTCCCTCCACCACACCCTTCAATTTCTCCCACCTAAGTGCTACAAATCCCTATTTCCTACACCCACCCTGAAACAGATCCTTTGCTTATATGTCTGAATTTACTAATCCAGCAGAAAACTATTCAGGGCTAGTGGGGACTTATAAAGGACCCAAAAAATACCAGAGCCATCTGACAGAAGAAACAGAGAGACAAAAGTGCAAGTGGGAATGAAATAGTCCTTCTTTTTGCTGGGGTAAGTGATTAGATCAGCTCATCCCATCTTGTGAAAGAGCCAGTTCCACAAGAACCCCACCATCCCGAGGGAGCAGCCTGTCAGCAAAACGAGATCTGCTGCAGGCAACAAAAATCGTGACGTAGAACGTGCTTGTCATCTTCAGCCAGATAATGGGAACTAAGGAGAGGCAATGCCTGGGACGGGAGCATTCCATTAATCCCCTCCACCTGGAAGAGCCGAGGGTGTCTGCAGCATTGAGCACCCATCAGCAGTTTACCTGGGCAGTGGTGAAGAACACCATGCCAAACAGGAAAGGCACCAGGGATGTGCCAAAGTACCAGAGCACGAGCCAGGATGCAGCTTCCAGCACCAGGAGGTGAAGGAAAATCAGGAAGAAGAAGAAGTAATTGGGCCTCAGAAGCCCCATCTTCTCAATGGTGCAGCGCAGCTCACGAAAATCCTCCAAGAGGGATTTCTGTGGGTAAAGAAATTGGATTTCTGTGGGTAAAGTGAACATTCATGCACTATTTACTTTGAAAATGTCATAGAGCGGAACCAGGAACCCCAAAACAGCCACAGAAATTGGAGGAGATGTTCTGTCAGTAGGGGCTCTGTGCCAAAACAAGCATGTGGTGAATAGATTTTGCTTTGACTCTGAGACATCCCAGTGAGGAGAACTGAGCAGGATTTGGGGCTCTAGAGCTCATTCCTTGCTCCCAGAGATGGATTTAGTGATGCTGGGACAGTCATGTTTCCATGCCTGCCCATCACCAACTCCTGCCCACCCACAGCATCAGGCACGCTCCCTCAGAGGCGATTCCTGCTACCTCTCCTGTTTTCCGTCTCCTCCCATGCTGAACCCCGAGCCATTCCCACTGCTGGAATCTAGGGCACTCACCTTTTTATTAGACTCAAAGCTGGGTTGATCTGGTGCCAGCTCCCCTATCAGCAGAGATTTCAGGTACTTTTTCACCAGGGACTTGTCGTTGTGAAATGCCACAAAGGCATCCTGAGGAACACAAAGGGAGGCAGTGAGAGAGTGCACGTGACTGAACACCAGAGCTGAGCCTCTCACTCCCCAGGTCTGGATTATAACACAAAATCCTGCTCCCCTTGTCCATTTTTGTCTCTGCTGTCACTCTTTCCCATCAACTGGAGCTTGGCCCAAGGAAGCTGGAGGAGTTTCAAGAGCCCAGATTTCATAAAAGCCCCTGGGCGAGGCTGGTAATAAACATGAAAGGGTTTGATGAAAAACCCTTTGCAGAGGGAAACCTGTTCTTTCATCTGCTTGTTTCAGCACAGTCTGTCCCTAGAAGGCTCCAGCCAGCAGCCCTGCCCTATGGATGGGACCCAGCAGCAGGGAATGAGGTGTGTCTTTGCCATGCTTGGGATGAGCCTTTGAAATCCTGTCTGTGTAACACTAAGGCCATACAAAATAGATGCTGAAGCCTCATATTCAGCAGCACAAACTGGGTGTCTCTTACAGTTCCCTCCAAATTTCCAGACCAGTTGATGTTTTGGGGAAGAAGAAACACTAATGACACAAAAGTGCCTGTCCAAGAACCATTTCAAATCCCAGTTTCAAATCAAATATAAACAGTGGAATAAAGGATGAGATTCCAGATAAATCAAAACTCTTCTTTAGCTCATGTCCTCAGTGGATTTTCCAGAAGAAAGGTAAAGAGGCTGACCATACCCTTCTTTCTTCCAGAAAGAGCAGATATAACAAAACCCTCATTTTGAACAGTCTGGTTTTGCTGATTTCAGCTCTGAAAATCAGCAGTGATGAGCACAACCCAAATATTCTGCACAGGTCTGGTCAGGATCAAGTCTCTGGAAGAGGACAGAGGACTTCCTTGGAGCCTCTTGGCTGGAGACAGTCTCTCTCTGAGTACTTTAGTCTAGAAAAAGTCAGAACAGTGTGACTTTTTGGACATTTGAGCTTTTCTACAAACATCTAGTGACCTTTTGTCACAGTGACAAATTAACAACGCTGTCCACACCCAGAGGACTGGGGAAATATTTCCATTGTGATTTTGTGCCCTTCATCCTCCAGGTCTTTTTATATTTTTATATCCCTCCATCTTGCTAGGAATTCTGATATAATCCATAAGTACCTCTACTGCAGTTTGGAAACAGGAACCAGAATCCTTTCAAGTAGAAACTCCTATCCATGAGATCAGTATCACAGATTCTTATCACTGAAAGCCTCTCAGTCCTTCCTGCTCTTTCTCCTCCCTGGTCTTAGGCCCTGATTAGCATTTTACTAATTTTAAGATTAACTTTAGAGATTAACTTTAAGAGCTTCACCTACAACGCACATAACTCACAACATTTGACATCAATTAAATATTCTGCAATGGTCTTGCCTTGTATTTTCAAAGTAATCCCCACAGAGGAAGAAAATTCTCACTATGAATACACTATTATTAACTATTATACACTATTATTACAGTAGTCAAGGGTTGTTGGAAAGAAAAATCCTGGATCCTGGTTTTAGGAAAAGTCCTGCACCAGTAATTTTTTGAGACACCTTCCAGTCCTGCTTTTCTATGTGGATTTCTTAGAATATATGAACAAACAGCACTTTAAAAGCAAAAAGAATGATTAGGATTAGCAAGGGCAAGACAGAAATTTTTGTTAGGATGTTAACAAAAATCCACATTGAACCCACAATTTTGGCTACTGGTTGTGGTCCTGTCTTCAAAAGGATATAGTACACCTAGAATTTTGAAAATACCTTTAAGATCAAGTAAAATCAGATTGTAATTATTGCAACAATAAAAGCAAGTAAGATCAAAGTGCATTTTTTAAACACATTCACTGCAGTTAAAGCCCCTGGGTATCTGTAAATACAATGATGTAAATTGCAGGTCCTTGCAGGAGCTGGGAGGACACAGCTTGGGGACAAATCATTCCATGCATTCTGCATTCCTTGAAAAGTCCAGTGGTAGAAAGTGCAGGAGATGGCACCAGGATCTCTGGGCTGGCCTATGCTCTGAGGGTCAACGAACTTGGGAGAAACCAAACAAGACCCAGACCTCTCCTTTTTCTTCATCTGAGATCACGAGGTATTTTTCTGCCCCAGTTTCAAGCAGGGTGCAAGAGATGAAAAGTGAAAAGTAACTGAGCTGGTCCATTTTGGGCTGGGAGTCAGGAAGTGATTCCATTCCACACGCTGAAACATGAGGAATTAAGATAGGCTAAGCAACTTTCCTCAAGTCAGAAAGTCTTGTCGTGACAAGAATTAAATCTCCCACATCACATGTTTCTGCCCATGTTTCCAATGCTCAGATTTCTGCCTATTCAGAAATTCAGCGTCTCCTTTCAGCATAGTCCAGGAGATCTGCTTAGAATTTATTAATCCTGCCAACAAGCATCGGATGATTTTAGATAAATCCTCTAAATCAAAGATTTTTGCAGAAGATCTGTGTTCAAATATATTTGTAGGACTTTCCCTTATGTCCTGCAGCCCGAGGTCATCATCATGCTTTTTCAGTCCACTCTCTGACCAAGTGCAGTGACGACCACCACCAGACAGGATTCCCCACCACGTCCTCCTTCCCTGCCACTGGAACCACCTTCCTCCACTGCTTTCCCAGCTCTTACCGTGGCATCCTGCCCGGCGTAGTGGCTGATAACCCGGCTGCCCCCGGGATGTCTCTTGGAAAAGTTGCTGGCATCATAAACCTTCCTGTCAATCACCAGCCACTGCTCCCGGCCCTGCCCGCGGCCATTGCGGACCCTGATCTCTTCCCAAGTGAAAAGCTGTGGAAAGGCTGGAACAGATCCCGTCTCCTTCTCGCTGGGGCCAGTCTGTGGAGCCATCCGTACTGGAATTCTCCAGTGCCAGCTCTGTGTCTAGGCTGAGGGTGGCCCATCCTGGCCTGCCCGTTATACAGCCCCTCTGCAAGCCACTCCCTGCGCTTCCAAGGGCTGGTTGGCTCTCCTCGCCCAAACACACCCTTCCCAAGCTCCCTCCTCTTCCAGACGCTTGGACACACCCGTGAGGAAAAACCGTGCTCCTTCTTGCCTTTTTTGAGCTGCCTTTGCAAGGTCTGACTGCTCCACTGAACACAACAGGAATAAAGACAGAAGTTTGGGAAGACCGAAAATGGCCTCATCACCACCTTGAAACCTTCATCACCATCACCTTTGTTACCTCGAAATGGCCTCATCACCACCCAAAACCTTCAGGTTGTCCTTGGTCTTTGAAATTTTCTGTGTTCACCCTGGCATGCTAAATTAATGTGCCCTTCTTAACTAAATAATTGATGGAAATGCCACCAGATCAGAGTAAAAAAAGAACACATTAAGAAAGCATTCTTTATTTCCAGTTAATTTGGCTTCTTATATTGTTAATACTTTGCATACAGTTGGTTTCAGAGTTTCCTGTGTGTTCTTGAGCCATGCAACCACCTAACTGCTCAAGTAATTCATTCATGAGTCTATAGCATTAAAATATTTCATAGTAATAGCAGTAGTAGTAACAATAGTGATAAAAATAACAACAACAATAATAATAATAACAATGATTATAGCAATAACTGTTAGCACCAAGTTTGGCTGTAGATTCAGAAACCTCTGCTTAAAGGCAATGTTGACATAACTAGCTTTACTTAAACACTGCTCCTGCAGAAACCAAGTCTAAGCATCTCTGATATTGTTAAAGTCTCCTGTGCAATAAAGAGGTAAGGAGTTTTCAGCAGTAATAAAATGCAGTGACAAGGCAATGCCAAGTTTCTATGAACTCACATCAATTTTGCAGAAAAATTTAAGCAATATAAATGAAATATTACCCTACTTGAGATCTAGCAGTGTCTTAATCCTGGTTGGGTTTTTTTTCATCCGAAATTCCAAGCCTTGGGTGCTTTTACAAGCAGCAGGCAGACGTGGTACAGTCTGGGATGGTACAGATGGGGTATTTCCATCATACCCCTCTGTAATGCAATAGTGAGTTAAATCCTGAGTTCTCCCCCTTGCCCTGAACTTTCTGTTTATGTTTCTGAATTTCTTAGGTCTATAACCCCAGATGTGGCTTGCAGTGATGCCCAGTCCCTGCCCGAAGCTTGACCAGCTGCAGGTCTCAACTATTTCTCGTGACAATGAGTTTCCCAGACAATTCACACACTGGGATTCCAAGAAAACTGGTTGTTGTGTGAGCTCCCAGTTCTGAGAAGGACTGAAAACAGCTGAAGCTGCAGACTTCAGGCAGGACAGAAAGATAAAGAAAGATAAAGATAGATAAAAAAGCTAAACTACTGTCTTGACCAAGGCACCACAGCAGAGTGAGGCATTTTCCCTCTCTCCCAAGAACAGAGTGGGCAGTATTCTGGCTGACATAGAACTCCAAATTATGCAATTCTAATTCTTCAAATCATGTAGCATCTTGCAAATTAATCAGTCAAACCCCAAACTGCCATTTAGAAGTGCCTGACATGTGGCAGTTGGTGAACCACCCAAAGGAAAAGAGAAATATGACTGCTGGTATTCATCAGAAGACAGTGATAAAAGAATGGGAGGAATAATTCCTACCCTGCTGTCATATTGTATTTTGTAACTCTTTATCTTGCTCTAAATAAAAGCTGAGAGTGTCCACGCTAATGATGTGCTCATGTTCTATGTATATGTGCAGAGTCTTACCTAAATCAATGTTCAGTACTTGAGGTGGTGGCAATAAAATATGCAACAGTTTGCGCAATTTCCTGCAGATGTGGGGTTTTGTGCACATGTGAAAATATCAAGTTACTCCATAGCTGGCTGAAAGTACAAAAAACCCTTCCCATGGCCCTATATTCAGACTTGTACATGTAGCAGCTACTAGGAAAGGAGGAGATAAAAATGTGGGGTTTGGTTTCGGTCTACGAGGAGATGCAGGATAAAGAGCCAGGAATGTATTGGAGTGAACAAATATGGGATATCTCTGTCTGTACCCAAGGTCAGTACTTGTGACCTTCACTGTTAACACTGTGGGTGCCAGGATCCACCAAACTGATGGAATTAAGTTCGGGAATGCTAAGATGATTGTCCTCTGTATTAACAGTGTGTATACATATCAATTGTCTGAATTTCTTTAGCATCAGATCCCATCCAGAGGGGCATGTAATGCCCACTTATATTCTGTTAAATTAAAATCCCTTCCCAATGGGAAAGCAGAAGCTGCCTCTGTCTGTATAATCCAAGTCACCAAACAGATCCCAGAGGAGCATGGAAAAGCTCAGACAGTGAAAGGCACAGTCCTGCTCACCCAGAGAAACTATTGAGAAACCTGTTAAAGCGAATTTACACCACACTCAGAGTTCTGCAACCACTGCCCACACAGCTGCCAAAACGCGTGTCCTACGTTCCCGGGAGCCTGTACACGTGCACAGAGCTACTGCACAGCCCTGCTCCCCTGACTCAGAGGCTCCTTGCACAGGCACTTGACACAGTTTCCCAGATTTCCAGAAGGACACTACGTGACTGGTCAGCTGGCGGTTGCTGCCTCAGCCCTTTTATCCCCTGTCACATAAATGTTCGCAGCTTATGCTTAATCTACTGGAGATGAATGCTCCAGAATTAAATCTGGTACTGAGATCCCTGGAGCATTTCGAAGTGGTTGATGATCTTAGAGGTTTGTCCAGCATTAATGATCCTGTGATCTTGTTTCTAAGAAAATCTTCTTTTCCGGAGAGGACCTTTAGGTCCTGAGTAATATTGTCTTACTTTTTTACAGTGTTTTCATGGAGCCTTTCAAGTGGGAGCACCTCCCAAGTGGGGCTCCTGGACAAAAATGGGTGGAGAATCTCTATGAAGCGTAGAGTCTCACCAGAGTTGTTAGATAGAAGATAGACAGTTGTGGGTTGAACAGGTCTCCAGAATTAGGTGTCAACAGCAGAGAAAGCTGGAAAAGTGTGACCTTGGATGAGCATCTACAAGTACACTTCCCTCTGGAAGCAGAGCTGAGTCTCTCTGCCCTGTCCTGGCTGCTCTGGAGCCATGGAACATCACCTTTGATCAAAGCAGAGATGATCTGAAATGTCTCTGCATCAGGAGGCAGGTACCACCTAATTTATACAATATAACTTTACTTTGAAGAGTTTTACTTTGAAGTCCTCAAGGGACTCTGGAATGGAGCTCACAGGATACTGAGCCCTTTGTGGAGGGTCCAGGAATGCTCTGCCCTACAGTGGCTCCAAGGAAATTACCTGCATCCATCCACAGTCAGCACACACATTCCTGTGCAGAGAGTCTGTTTTTCTTCCTGGATTTCATGGACTCTCCTTCAAGACTCCCTCTTCTGTGACTATGATGTGCCTGTTCCCATACACAGCCAGGAAACAAATATTTATTTTATCTCCAGCATAAAACTTAATGGGAGAATCCACAATTCAGGAAAAGGCTGCATTCAGAGAGATCTTTGCAATCTTTTCAAGTGACAAAAAGCTTTTGCAGTTGGTAAAGTTTTGTTTTGGAAAGGGAAAAAGAATCCAGTAATTTACTGCTTTTGATAGAAACATTAAAAGAGGCACCATGTCAGCCAGGAGGAAAAAAGGAACAGGTTTTCCCTTTTTTAATATATACTGGGTTAATGAAACACCACCCTGCATCTCAGATGGAGCTACTTATCAGGAATACCATGTCCCATGAAATAGAAAGAGAAACCTAAAGCAAAGCCAAAGGGTTTCTTTTATAGGCAGAGTCAAGTTTGCTATGGAGACCCTGTCTTGAGGGGTTTCATTTGCTCAGATATTTAAAATTTTTATTAATTTTGTTTCATTCCTTATTCCAGATATCAATAGTAAACTAACACAGGGTTTTTTTCTCTGTGAAAACAATCTTCACACGCTTTGCAAGAGAGGAAAAAAAAACCACCTGTGAAAAGCCATGCTTTCCCTCCCAGCTTTCAGCTGCATTTTATGAGTAAACAACAAAACCCCAAGATGTTAATTAAAATGAGGGCTAAAATTAGGCTCTGTAATAAGCCCTGTGAACCTTCTCATCTAAATCTGCCCACAGAACAATAAATTGCATTAAAACACATATATTCTTTTTTTTTCAATTCCTATGAAATAAACCCTTTGCTCCCTTCAGCTTCACGAAAGTCAGAATCCCAGGGGCTCTTCTGTGGCTTTAAGACCTAAATTAAGCTAATCTAAAGTTATAAATTCTGTAATTCTCCTCTCCCAATTGCTCTATATTGTTACAAAGAATAAGATACAACATGATCTGAGACAAAATTGTTAAATGCCTGTACAAACCCATTTTGTTTTCTCACTGTTGCATATTTGGGGTTGGTTTTTTCAGACCAAGGCAGCATTTTTGTTGCATTTTCTGTGCCCAGTGCAGGGCACCCACTGCTTACAAACTTCTGAATGCTCTGGCTGCCTGAAACTGGGCATCCACAGAAGAAAAACTCCACAAAAGGTGCCCATGCTCAGAAGTTTGCTTTAATACGTGGTTTGTGCAACCTTAATTAGGAACAAAGTGGCCTAAGCCAGGATTAAAACACCCACGGTGGTTCCATGGCCTACACAGGGATTACCTTCCTTCGTCTGGCCTTCCTGTGGGCCCTGGGCCACCTTCCAGCCTCTGCAAAAAATGTGACACTGCCAATATTTGGCCATAATTCCTTCCCTGGCCTTCACCATCTGCCTCTGTCCTTCCTCAGCCACATATTTTGGGTATATTCTTAGGGCAGCATAAACATTTCGCCTCAGAGATGTCCCTCATCCTTAAACTTCTACATCCTACCCTGCCCACAAGGGCACCACTCATAGTTTTCATATTTTGCTACTTCTTCTGCAAAATTTAATTCTTCTTTGACACTTCAGCAATTACTAAATTGCTAAAGCTGCTACGAGTAGCAACTCCTGCTTGTAGTTCCATGACCCTTTCACTATCCTTTCTATTCCCAGTCTGCCTCACAGGTTGTCCCTCATCCCTCAAAAATGCTCCCATGAGTTTGTTTCTCCCCTCTTTGCTAGGGATCGAAGTCCCATAATTTTACACTTACTCCTTTATTTTGGTAACTTTGGAATATTTGCTGAAGACAGAAATACCTGTGACTTTCTAGACTCACATGTTTCTGATCTTCCTCTTGGATGAGGGGAGAAAAGGGAATAAAACAAAGAAAATGTCAAAACCTGAGCTCATTGCAGCATCTCCATTCACCTTTTATTTTCCTTGGGCAACACCCAGCATTTCTTACCTCATCTTGTTTCTTTTTCCTCACCGATTGGGAGATGATCCTGGAAAGGAATTCAGGCTCGCTTGTTAGAACATTGGCATCCGTTCTTGCCAGAAGTTATCATTCTATCTTGGTCTGCAGCTAAATGATGGGTTAGTTCTCATCTGAAAAGGTCTATTATGCAGGAGGTGACCTAATTAGGATAATACTGCCCACAGGCCTGCCTGATCTCTTCATGAGTCAAAGCAAACATTATACAAGGAATTATCATCTATAAAATTGAGTTATTCTTGAATTTTTATATTACCCTTAGAGGACAATCTAGCACTGCTCCTGCTAATTGGGCTAATTAACCCTGATACACAACATTCGCACTTACACTGAATCTTGAATTGGTATTGATCCACACTTCAGCTACTGAATATTTCTTCATTACTGACAGATTGAAGTATTCTCTGCTCTAGAACTTCTCATTTTATGATCAAGTCACCGCCTCTTCTTTTATTTGGCTCAGACAACGCTCACAATTTTATTCTCTCACAAAAAAATCAGCGAACCAACAAGAGCCTAAATGACAAGCTACAAAAATCAAAAAGCCAGGCTGGTTCTTGTGAGCAAAGCCAAGGGAGATTACTATGGATCAGTCAGACCTTTGGAAATTTTGCCTAAGGGGCACCATCATAACCAGCATTTCATATAAGCTGTCATGGGTGTATCATTTCTTGTTGCTGTTTCAAAACTATTCTTGGTGGGAATTTCTCCCCATTTTCTGAATATTTAATACCAGTCCCTGCAGGAGATGCAAATCCCAGAGAAACCTCTTCCAGCGTAATCCTCTTCCTTTTCCCACCCATGAGTAGAGTTGCATTACTGCACTTGTCCTCTACACCGGACTTGTTAGGAAATCTCTTTATTTTCCCCTTAAAAGAATCTTGGGAAGAAGCAAATCCTCCTGTTTATGAGCGACTCAGCTGCATTCATCATCTGTCCTGTGCAGATCTACAGTCAGCTTGATTTCCCCTACTTTTCTAAAGGTGGGGAGAACTCCATAAAGAACATCATTCCCCTCTTCAGGAATTTGGGCTAACGGATGCAAACACATCCACAGGTTGGGCAAGGACTGCAAATCCGCACCGTTAACAAGTCCAAAAGAGTGGGTGTTGGGAAGGGGAAAACTACGGTGTTTTCCTCTTTCAGTTGCCCCATCACCCTTAACTGTACGAACATCACCCTGACATTTTTATAATTCCAGTTGCTCCATTGCTGAGGATATTACTCCCTGATTTGGAAAAAGTGATTTATTCCAGGTTGGAGCCACCTCTTTGTCCAATGATATTCCACTCAACTGGATGATCTTCAAAGCCTTATGAACCTCTGACGTCTTCAGGAACAATATCCTCTTCTCCCTGCCACGGGCTGGGACACATTCCACTATCCCAGGTCTCTCCAAGCCCAGTCCAACCCAGCCTTGGACACTTCCAGGGATCCAGGGACAGCCACTGCTTCTCTGGGCAACCTCTGCCATGACCTCAGCACTCTCACAGGGAAGAATTTCTCCCCAATATCCCATCTAAACCTCCATTCTTTCAGTTTGAAGCCATTCCCCCTTGTCCTGTCACTCTACGCCCTCGCCAAGTCTCTCTCATGACCTGATCCTTCCCTTCTGATCCTCTGGGATGTCCTCCTCCCCTTCTGATGTCTGACTGCCACCCTGTGGCTATTCCACAATGTTCAGGTTCCATTTTTAAGGCTAAAGGGTTTCCACTAGATAGCAAAGCTGAGGCTGGTGTTCTTCCAAGGTCATGTATTTCAGTGTATTTCTTGAGCCTGGAAAACTCTCTGGAGAACTCTTCTTGAGCCTGGAAAACTTCCAGGAAACTCAGCACATTCATGTCTGGTTATGCTGAATCAGGTCCCCTTTCAGTTTTACCCTTCAGGATTGTGAATCTGCCATCTGTGCTATTTTTCCTGGTTATCCAGGCATTCGGTTTATAGTATTGCGGATGTTTCCTCTTTATTGTGGCAGAGAAAACACAGGAGAAGCACATCCTGGAGAAAGAGGTTTGTGACAGTTCTCTCTCTGCAGTTGTGGACAGGCATTTGTTACACCTTCTACAGCATGAAGACTCTTGCACAGATGTATTTTATTCTGATGACAGCAAAAATTGGTCAGATAAGGACTTTTATTAATAGACTTTCCTCCATCCACAGTTGTAGTAAGAGGGAAAGAAACGCAGTAAAAAAACCAAGGTAAAACAATAACTAAGACCCACTTGCTTTATGGTCTTAATCACCAGGTATTTAATGATTGCATTATTATTCCCATTACAATTTTATCCTGTGCTTAACAACACTCTTGGCCTGAGAAGATGCATTTCTTCCATTACTCAACACCTCATCCTCATTTTGGATGTTGATTGGGAAAAAATTCCTCAAAATCAACCCATCCCTCCTGGATTCTAATCCACCAGTCCCTGGGGGACCAGGGTGATGGAGTCTTTCTTAGTGATGTGGCAGGTGCTACATCCTGGTTTGGCACCTGTAACGTTGGGGCAGTAAATTAAAAGACCCCAGGAAAGGCAGTAAGACTATTCAGTAAATCCCACAGGATTGGGGTGCATTTGGAAGGCACATCATCCAAGAGAGGGAGACCAGCAATGTTTTGGTTGAGGCGTGCCTGTGGATATGCAGCTGAATGAAAAGTTAAACACTTTTAAACAGCAGTCTGACCCCCACCACCTTTCTAACTTCCTTAAATTTGTCTGCTGTTAAGGCAGGAATGCCTCATTCTCCATGGGCCATAGGAGTCAGGAATTCTCTACTTTTAACAAACCACCCAGAGGTTCAAAAAAGCCCAAAGCCTCAGGCAATCACAGAGTGATTATGATCACCCTTCCCACAGAATCATTGTAGAACGCTTTGGGTTGGAAAGGACCTTAAAGCTCAGCTCATTCCATCCCCTGCCATGGTTTACTGTATTCCACTAAACCAGGCTGCTCCAAGCCCTGTCCACTCTGGTCTGGAACACTTTTGCTTCCTTAGTCACTCTTGTGGGGATCCCAGGTATGGATGGGACAGGTTTCTCTCTCTTCTGACTCTCAGTAATGGCTTCATAACACTCCAAAGTCTGGCACGGTGGAAACTCCTTGCAGATCCCCCACGGAATGTCACCAGTGGCCAAATAACCCAGAGGCTTCCAGAGGAGATGTGGAGGGCAGCATTCCCACAGAATACGGCACATGGAAAAAATTCCACTTTCCTGTTTCTTTGCCTCTATTAGGGCTCTAACTAGATCCTATTCCTAGAGAACTGCTGCCTGTACCTCCCCATTCCACCCACATATGAACAGATTGGTCTGGGAGCTCCCTATTACAAACAGGGATTTGAAAATACTGAACCCACCCCATTCCCTAGAGCTTCCACATTTCCCTAATTCCCACATTCCTTGATTTCATGCTGTCCCAACTTTCTTACTATACTCACGAGAGCCACCCCAAAAAGCCTATGTTAGATAAGAAGCTTCCCTCCTATATAGTCAGCAAATGAAGGATCAGCAGATGGAAAGGAATCTGTTCCCCACCCCAAAGGTGCACCCAGCTTGGTGGGACACAACCTCTTCCATCCAGCTTTTCCCCAGAACTCACACGAGAGAAGTATGAAAGAAGCACCAGAAAAAATTAAGAGCACATATTTAGGAAAAAAAAAGGAAAAGTGGTATTAATTAAATTCATCCATGGAATTAAGTGGCACCACCTCCCCACCTCTGGCTTAGCCAGCTCTCCTCAGTGCAGGATCTTCAGGGTGACTACCACAGGAGGCAGCAAGGCTGGGGAATTCCTCCGCAGGGATCCACTGCTGCTTATTTATGTAGATAAGCATCGAGCCAGAGCTCCCCTGAATCTTTCAAAGAGCTGCCAAGAGAGAAACAAGGTAATGAACTCCATGTTCCATCCAGAGCCTCGTGGGGAGAATTCCTACAGACCAAGCAAAGGGGATCATGAAGCGATTTGGGTTAGAAGGGACCTTTACAGGCTGCCCCTCCCCTTCCATGTCCCTCCCCTTTTCACTCCATAGCCCTGGACAACCCTTGACTTGGGAACACAGTGGGTCAATACTCACTGCACGATGTCTGCGAAGGCTGTGAGCAGAGGCTTGCACTGGTACTCCAGGCCGTGCTTGGCACACAGGGACTTCACCAGAGGGGCCACCTTCCAGTAGTTGTGCCGTGGCATTGTAGGGAAAAGACTGTGGGAAAAGGAGGTGGCGATTCAATGGCATCCATCACCACCACGCGGAATCCCAGCCCCTCTGCTGTGCCTAATCCTGGAAGTGCCCTGAGCTCCCCTTGTGCCACAGCCATGGGTGCTCTGCCGTGATCCCTCTTGTGTCCCTTCAGTGTCTTCACAGCTGGGAATTCTCTCCCCTGTGCCATGCAGCTTAGATCTGAAGTGGTGCTGGTGCTCACTGGAAATTTTCTTTTCAGAGCTCCTGTTCTGCCCCCACACAAAGAGCACAAAATTAACCCACATTATCTTTCGTTCTCTTCTCAGCTGATTAGAGGGACCCTGGAGGCTCTTCAGCCCTGGTGTAACTACCACTCCTTGGAACTATTCCCAACCCCTGTTTCCACTCACTGGTGCTCGATCTGGAAGTTCAGGTGGCCGCTGAACCAGTCATTGAACAAGGACTGATGAACGTTGCAGGTTGCCTGGAGCTGAGAGAAAAAAAAAAAAGAAGTCCTGTTTTAAGTATTATTTTAGCAATGCCCCTTCTCAAACACAGGTTTCTCATCCCCACAGGAATTCTGGCTGGACACAACAGCTCCAGGAGCTATTTCCAGCCAATACGAGGTGGCCAGGCTGAGATAGATGGACTTTACACACCCAGAACTGTCACAGATCTCTACAAATAAGGTCTCACCTGGGTAGAGAACCAGTCCACATTCTTATCGTAATCAATGTGCATGGGGATGTGATTCATTTGTGTGACCCAGACAAACCAGTTGCTTTCTATAAACCTGTGCAAACACAAAAAACCAGCACGGATCACACACCCACGCTGTGACAAGTCAGTACAAAACAACTTGTGCACACACCAGGCAACAGCTGGTTGCTGCCTGACAAAATGAACACCAGGAACCCTAAGCATCTGTTCAGATCAGACCTACACACACCTTCCACCTCCTGCAGCCTGACAGGAAACCCCCGCTGTCCCACTGAAAGGATCAGGAGAGAGAAGAACAGGGAGTGATGAGAAAAATAACTGGGGGGCTGCAGAAAAGCTGACACAAAGGATTGATACAAACTGGGCAGAGAAAATGCTGGAATTGTAAGTTGGATAATACCTGACTAACAGGTGGAGCCCCAGGGTACCCTTCACCCCCAGGAAGGGCAAGTAGGTGAGGAAGAATCGGATGTAGAAGGACAGCATCCAGGCCAGATCCTGTAGTACAAGGGACAGGGAAAACTTCATTAAGAGGAAGAATTTCTGGCTTCTGAATTTACCATCACTCCCTTTAAAACCTCCCAAAACATCATCTACCGATGATTTTTCCTCCCCAGCCTCATCACAAAGCAACCTGAGACACCAGCCATTCCCTGTGCTCGGGAGTTATCCTGGTTCCATGAGCCCAGCAGAGGGCAAACACCAGACAGGACATGCTCTAAAACACCACGTTTTCCTCTGGATCTAAAGAGGAACCAAGCAGTGAGAAAACCAAAACCCAGAACACCAGAAAAGATCTTTTGTTACCAGCAGATCTTTCACAGCGAAAGGCTGTGGATGATCCCCCTTCAGCAAACACCATTCCCAAATCTATACCCACATCCTTTGCTGCAGACACTCACAGCTCCCAGTAAATCTGGCACTGGAATTCCTCCCTAAACCCAGGAGAAGCCCCCCTTGCCCCCGTGGGGCTGACTCACCACCCACTGCTTCCGCTGCACGGCAAAGTAGAAGATGTACCACTGGAAGTAAAGGGGCACCAGCGCTGGAGGACCGACTGGAGGGACAAACAGGGACATGGATTATCCCAACAGGGTGGGATGGAATGGGAAAACAAGGGGCGGAGTGACTGCTGGCTGTGGAACTGCAGAGGGGGAGGTTACTTACTGATGAAGAAGTACTTGTGCTGGTGGTTGTAAGGCATGAATTTCTTCTTTTGCACACCAAGCTGTTAAAGTACACAAATTACTCAGGCCACGAAGACACCTGTGAACACACTCCTAAACTTCTAGAAGATGTCCTATCCAACCAAGCCAGCATCCAGCATCCCCTGGAACTTTGGCCTGGATGAGTTTTCACCCTGCCCTGGGCGCAGAAGGGGCTGGGCAGTGTCTTGCACACACACAGTGACCTGCACAGGAAGCTCTGCCCCTACAGAGGGCACAAGCTGCCTAAAAATGCTGAAATAGAAACTCACACAAACAGTTTGCTGACAAAGCAGAGCTTCAGAATTAAAAAAAACTCAAGCTGTGGTACTGTTATGATACTGTAAATGAAGATGGCAGTGTGTGGAACTCCCACCTCCTTGCAGTTAGTCTGGAAAACAGAGAAATGAGCATCTAGGCATGAAACTGTCCACAGGAATGGGGGTGAGCAGATTATTTTTCCTCTGAGGCTGCTCATTTTTTCAATGTTTGCTGTACAAACATAACAGATCAAGCCACTGGCTTCCTTGAGGAATGCTATGATATCCCTGTACATGCTCAAACTAATTCCCAATAGCCCACCCCTTAATTTCAATGCAAATCAGAGCACTTAAAGTGACACCATGAATTTACATAGCTTTTTTTTTTAAAGGACAGCCAATGCTAAAGCCACTCAATTAACTGCAGAGCTGTACCAGAAATAGAGCTGAACTCCAGATGGGAACCACCATGACACCCACTGTCAGGCTGAGACCACTGAAATAGCTTCTTTGATCAGGAATTGTAAAAGTTCCAGACAGCCTGACTTGTCATCTGCTGCTTCCATCCCCAGATCACTACAATTAGTCACACTGATCTTGGTGAAAGAGAACAATCTGTAATTCTGATCTTCATAAAACTGAAAGTCTCTCATCAAGGGAAACAGGAACTTGTAATAATGGCCAATATTTCATTCTTATCTGCTAACACTGCAAAAGTAACTTTGAGTAAAGTTTTAAGAATATGAAGATTTCTGAATTCTCTGTAAATACTTAAGAATTTAAGAATTGCTGGAATATTCCTGAGGAATATTAGGGACTAGTGGAAGGCAAAGTAGCACTATGTAAAATCAAACAAATTCATGTCCAAGCTCTCTGCAGCTTCCCAAATTTGAATCCTACTGCTGTTGCCTCCCAGCTTCCCTCAGGTCTCACCTCCACAGAGAGGGTTTTCCCCAAAGCAAAAAACAAGGGGTGCATGTTGACATCGGGATCCTTCCGGAAGCAGTTGGGTTTGGCGTGGTGCTGGAAGTGGAGGTGATTCCACCAGCTGGCTGGGGCTCCCTGTGGGAATGGATGAGAAGAAAGTGCCCTAAAGAAGGTGGATCTTCTGCCCTTAGTTCTCTCCTTATGTTGGGTCTGGTTCTGGCTGCAGAGCAGGGTTCTGGCAGCCCCTCCCCACACCCAGTGCTCACCTTGAGATGGCCGATGACGAACTTGTGCACCCAGTGGTTCCACCTGGACTTGCTGAAGACTGACAGGTGTCCAAAATCATGCTGGAGCCAGCCAGCCTGGGCCTGGAATTAAGAAAACAACAGTGCTGCTGGGGAAAAAGAACTGTCAGGAGGGCCTGTGTCTGAAAAGGGCTTTCTTCTCCCACTCCCACGCTCCTCACAACATATCCCTGGATAGCAAAAGCGCTTCCATTGCCAGGGCCCAATCCCAGCTCTCCCTTTTCACGACATACCAGGGCACTCCAGACTCTGCCTAATGACTTTTAGTCCTGGACAGTTGTTTCCATGAGGAAGGGAAAGAAAGTCATGGGAAAAAAACAGCCACAGAGCTGAGAATCAGCATTTATTCTCTCACAAAAATGCCCTGAAATCGGCAACAAAGTCGCCTTTAAGGAGCAGCTTGCTGCTGCCTCCTCCAAGTACTTGTAATTCCAAGGGGATCAGCTGGCCACAGGAGGAATAGCTGGGGCTTTGAGAGCTGCTCTGCCCTCTCCTCTAACTCCCTGCAAGTTCCCATGGGAACACAGTGGCTTGGCCCCTGCACACTGCCTTGGAGTTCTGGCACCGTGGAGCTCAGGAGAGGGGCATGGCTTTCATCATGTGGGGAAGGCTGGAATAAGGAAGGCTTTGATGGAATATGGGGAGGAAAAAGCGAGGCAAAGCCTGCTCTGCCACAGCAGCATGTGTAGTTTTGCCCTTTCAGTGGAATCCAGAGAGGAGCGGGATTTGGGGAAGTCCATGATGATAAGATTTGTCCCCTGCTTATGGCAACAAGCACCTAAGTCCCAAATTTGGCTTTTTGGGGCGTATTTTGTGTAGTTGCTCACCTGGACAGTGCCCAGAAGCACCGCAGAGAAGAGGAAAGGCACCAAGGATGCTCCAAAATACCAGATGATGAGCCAGGCTGCAACATCCAGCACCAAGATGTGGCAGAGACAGAGGATGAAAAAGGCGTGGTTGGGCTGGAGAAGCCCCATCTTCTCCACGGTCGCACGGAGCTCACGGAAATCTTCCACCAGCTTCTTCTGTGGGGAGATCCAAAAGCATCCAGTGGTCGGAAAACACCTCAGGACCACAAAGAGGAGCACGGTTTTCCCTCTCAGGGATGAAAAGGGGGAAAGCTGAGGGTCACTTGAAGACAAATCTTATTGTTAAAACTGCAAATAATGATGTGAAACGAAGCTTCAGACAACAGTGATTCCAAGAGATCCAATGTTCTTATGTACAGGGAATTCTACCTGCCAGTGAGAGAAGTTAAACAGTACAATTTCAACCCCCAAACCAAGTTTCTATGACACTCACGTTCTTGCTGGGCTCAAAGCTGGGCTGATCTGGTGCCAGTTCCCCAATCAGGAGAGAGTTCATGTACTTCCTTACCAGTGCCTTGTCAAGATGAAAAGCAATGAAAGGATCCTGAAACGCAGAAAGAGGAACAGGATAAAGAAAAAGCATCCTTCAGGTGGCAGCAAAATGAATCTATTCCATGATACGCTGGACCATTCAAAAGATTCCTGTTGGGGAAACCAGTTACTTTTATTATTTAAATGTGGTGTCAATTTCCATGGCAACCAGGTGAAAAAACCCACTAGTGGCTGTTATCATTACAGATTCTGTCCCTATACTTAAATTACAAATCCTGTAATGGCACATGGCACTCTGGCATCTAATTCCTGATCTGCCATTTACCTCCTTTTCGACATTTCTCTCCTGATGCCCAAATTAGCACACTTTTACAATCTCCCTCAACCAAAGGATGTGGGTTTTTTTAATTTTCTGGGACAATATTTGCTTGCTGGGCATCACTTTGTAAGATTCCTGCACCAGGCACTGTTTATCACTATAATTACTAGGCCATCATTGTGTGCTTTTAAAATAAAATGTGCTTTTAAAAGATCTCTAGTCAGGAAAGGGGTTAAAAAAACTGGCTGGTGTTGCCAGTTCTGCGTCAGCTGTAGCATCCTCCCTGCTCAGGGTCACTGAATAAAAGAGGAAAAAGAGAGGGGAACCAACATTGGCATTTTCTCACTGGAAAAGGGGGGAAGAATGGGGAGGAGTATGTGGGCAGAGCAGGGGAGGATGGTACCACACATTTAGACCAATCCTTTCCATGGAGGCTGTAAAACCTGGAGTGCAATCCCAGCTGGGGGTTCGGGGACGGCTGACTGCACCTTCTAGAAATCAGGACAGAGAACTAGAGTTCTTCCTTTAGTTCCCATTTTTTCCTGGGTTTGTGGAGTCTTGTTCTTTTGATCCCCAGGGACAAAACCACTGGAAAATAAAACTTGGCAGGGTTTCTGAGCGGTCAGCAGTTCAGCTGCACCGGGCAGTGGGCACTGATACCATCACCTAAAGAATGCAGCTGGCTGCAATCCCACCATCCCGCCCCCGATCGCTCCATGGGCTGGCCCTTCTCTGGTCACAGAAACACAGAATAGTCAGGTGGGAAAGGCCCTTCAAAGCTCATCTCATTTCCCCCTGCCGAGGACACCTTCCAGGTTGCTCCAAGCTCCACCCAACCCGGCCTGGAACACTTCCAGGGATGGGGCTCCACTTCTCTGGGCAACCTGTGGGCTTTGAAAATGCACATGTGCACCCTGCCCTCACAAAACGTTGCAAATTCACTTATTTTTTTTGGCTCTAAATGATATTCCTATGCTGGGATCTTCACGTGGAGAGCTCAAATTCCATCCTGACTGAAACATAGTCCATCAGCACCATGATAGAGGTAGATTCCCACCGCATATCCACCTTTGGGTCCAAACGCACGCATTTGGAGAAATTCATGGAAAAGGCACAAGCAGACAAAGGAAGGAAACACCACTGGCAAAGCCACCCCCCACCCAGCTCCAACAGCATTTACTCCGCTCTGCAACAGCCGCTGGCACTCAGACACGGATGATTCATCCCTTCTTCGTGACTGAAATACGGCTTTCGGTGATATCCTGCCCTAGTGCCACCTCTTGGGTTCGGGAATTTCGAGGAGGGCGAAGGCACTCGTGCTGCAAGCAACAACTCCGTCACCGCGTGTGCCACACGGGGAGGGCAGCACACGATACTCTCACGGGCGCAAAAATTACCGAAGGCATTCCGGGCTTTTTATTCCCGGCTGCGGTTTTCCAGTCGTTCCTTGTAACAACAACCCCAGACAACCCCTGGCGGGGCGTGCGCCCTTGCGCGCTCATTGCCCCGCTCACAGCTCCCGGCGTACGCGTGTGGAAGAGCGGGGCGCCCAGCCGTGCCACACACGCTCCCTGCCNGGCCCCCCCCCAGTGGGCTGCGCTCGCCGTGCGCCGCCCCCGGGGCCCGAGAGGGGGCCGGGGTGCTGGGGCGTGCGGGGCTGGGCAGCGCGGGGCGGAAGGAAACTCCGGCTGCCCGGGCTGCGGTGGCTCCCGGAATCGTTTCGCTGAGAAAAGCCCTGGGCGAGCAGCGCGTCCCCCAGCACTGCCAAGCTCATCAGTCACAGGGGATCGTTCGGGTCGCAAGGGAGCTCTGGAGACCGTTCAGTTCAACCCCCTGNCGAAGGGAAAAGGGCTGCTGAGAGTCTCCTCTGGGTGTCTTTTTCCAGGCTGGCAGAGCAGGATGAGAATTGGGTCTTGGATTGCTCCTACCCTTGTCCAGGGCAGCAAGGCAAGCCCAGGGGCTGACCAGAGATGGTGCCACAGCTGTAATGAATAGGGCTGGATGGTTGTTAAAGGGGCTGAACAGTTCACAGAGTCCTTAGGGCTGAAAGGGACCTCTGGGGATCATTCAGGCCACCCCCTCTGCCAAGGCGGGGTCACCCGGAGCAGGTGGCACAGGATCGTATCCAGGTGTTTGAAAGGGAGACTCCACATCCTTCCCGAGGTCCCTGAGCAGGCTGTCCCAGCGCCCGGCCATCCTCAATGTAAAGAAGTTCTTCCTCACGCTGAGGTGAAACTTCTGGAGTTTTAGTTTACAGCCTTTGCTCCTCGTCCTGTTGCTGGGCGCCACGGAAACACGTCTCCAAGTGCCACAGACACGCACCACTGCCCCGGACAGTCAATTCCAGGGCTTGCCAACCCTTGACAACAATTTTCCCTCATACCCAACTTAAACCTCCCCTGGCACAACCTGAGGCTATTTCCTCTTGTCCTGCCACTTCTTACCTGGAGGAGAGATTGACCCCCACCAGTCTCCACTGTCCTTCCCGGGAGTTTCCCTTCATACTCAAGTTCCTTCTTTTGAGCCACTTTTACATCCTGTTTCTCCCTATTTCTAGGCTGATTTAGACTTATCTTCCCTATCCTTGATTTTGCTTCCCCTTTCCAGCCGATCCCTCCCTCTCTTCCATCTGTTCTATCTCTCCCTTCCAGCTGCCTCAGCCTTTCCTGTTCCTAAGGCTCCTTTTGGCTGCTCATGCCTGGATATGCAACCAGAGGGAGAGAAGCTGTTGCCACAGGTAAATCACATCAAAACCCTGCAGATGATTCTTCAGACAGCAGAATAACACTGGAAAAGTGAATGATGCTAAAACAGACCAATCCCTCTGTGTAGGACTTCATCCGTATGAGTTACAAATTAAAATTCCTCTCCCCACACTCATCTCCCTTTCCATATCAGCACCAGCCTTCTCCCTGAACTCTCGTTATTGATCCCAGATTTCTTTGTTCCCATTCACACCTTCCAATCTGACCTAGTTACAGCAATTCCAGTTGAAGGTAACCATAGAAACAAAGAGCCACCAGGCTGCATCCCCTCCTGTTCTGAGCATCACCTGATGGCCACACCGCATCTTGGGATTCTGTGCCTGCAAAACACCGGATGGAATGTTCTTATTTCCTTCCCTTCAGCAATTCCTATTAATAAACATTAATAGAAGTTTAGCATCTTTTTAAATGTGACAATTATATTCAGAACAGTGCAGTAATTGTTTCAAATTCCATTTTTCCCCATCATCAATTGCACAGCAGAATATTTATCCTAAATTTAGTTGATACTTAGGACCTTTTATTATGAATACGGGGGACACACAGAGATCAGTTTTCTTTTTCCTGTATTTGTTAAAAGCAAATAAATTCCATCTTCCTACACGAGTTAAACTTTTGGATATGTGCTTTGAGGCATCTTAACAGGCAAAAAGCACCAAAAAAGCACTCGATAAAATCTGCTCTTGTTCCCTTCATATTCTTCCTCAGGTTTCAGCAGCTATAAGGGCTGTTAATGCCTCATTAACACATTTTCCCAGAGAAATTATATACCAGCCCTTGGAATTCTCTTCCAAGCTCCTTCTGACATGAAATCCCTGGCTGTGATTGTTTTCCCCTCAGTAGATGATTCAAGACAAGCCGAGGAGGCTCCTGGAATCACCCAGCCCTAAGCAGGGAAGGTTTCTGTGTCCTGCCAGTTGCCAGCAGTGCTCGTCTCCGCTGCCCTTGCCCCAGCCAGGATCTCAATGGGTGTCTCAGAGACCAGAACGGGACCTTTGTCATAAAAACTGCCAGGGAAAAAACAGCTGCTGTGATAGACTCACCAGCATCCAGCATCCAGCTGGGATTCCTGGCATCAATCCCTGCTGGAACACAATTAACCAGGTAAAATGAGTCCTTCAGCGTCCTGATTCCTTGTTTTACCTTCGCCACTTCCACCTCCGTATCTGCTGTCACCATCATGCTGTGACCCAGCTCCCCAGACTACCAGGAACCACCAAAAATCCAAGGGGAGGGAAGAGATGCTCTTTGGTTTCTCCTTTGATCTGCCTGCAAATCTGGTGACTGGGGATCACCAGAATTTGGAGAAAATGTATTAAAATTCCTCATTTCACTACCCTGATTTGGCTGGAACATGCTTTAAAATACCCAAGCGACCTGGGTGGTGAGGGATCACTAAATATTTGGGCATCTGGTGACCAAACCAGTTATCAGGGAAGGAGGGAGATGGGTTGAAAGGATTGCAGCCTTTCTTTTCTCCTTTTAGAGAAAATGAGTTACAATGATGGATGGTGAGGTCTGAAACCACAGGAAAATAAATAAAAGTAAAATTATCAAATGCTGGAAAACAATTTAAAAGGGCAGAGTCTAAATAGAGGCTCAGTTTTTGGCTTTGGTTCAGCCTAAGAAAAGCTGAAGATTCCAGGCACAGGGGAATTGTGGTGGCGTGATTTACAAGCTTCTGTCATCAGTGCAATTAAAACAGCCACGCTGATGAAGCAAATGCAGCAGGAAACCACTAATTTATTCATTGTGTTACTACCAGGGAAGAGCCTGAAGCTCCTGACAGCTCCCTGTAACACCATTCCTACACCAGGCTTAGGATCCACTGCAAGGATCTGTGTAACACCAGCAGAAGGGGGAGAAACTGAAAATATTCCCTTTATTCCTGTTGTATTATTGGGAATGAGCTGGAAATACTGGAATAACTTGGCCTAAATGAGTTAGTGTTGTACCCAGAACTCTTTGTTTGGGTTGCTAACACTTCATACCCACAATAAATTCTTGATTTTCCATACAAACAGTGTAACTTCATGGAATATTTGCTCAGCACTCTGCTCAACCGACTGTTAAATAACTCAATATAACTCAACTGACTGTTAAAATTTAGATACAAAAAAGACTGAGATTTGTGAAGAGTTTGTGTCTTGGCAGGAAAAGCACTCAGGAATTACTCTGTGTAAGGGAGGAGATAAAAATAAGATTATCTTTTGTCCTTCAGAAGTCACAAATTCAGATTAGCAACCGAGGGAGCGAGGTGGTGATTGTTTAGTGTTTTACACTTTCGAAAGCAAAACCTGAGTAAGGAAAAAAAGGAAAGGATCCGATAACAACACGGGCATACCAGTAGGATTTTCACTAGAAATCATTACAAAGCAGCATCAGAACAGGGCATTTCTCTCCTTATTCCTGCCCTGCTGCAGTGTCTGCTGCTTTCTGAGTGTGATTCCCTCCTCTGCTCCCCTGGCAGCCAGGGCAGTTTGTTCCCTGACCCTGATAATCCCACGGGCAGCCCAAGATCCACTGCAGAATGTGGAATCCCTGCCAGCCCTGGCCACACAATGGGGGATTTCTGTTCCCTTGTTGGTTGTTTCCCTTGTAAAGTTCCTCAGCTCTCAACCACTCTCCCAGGACTAGGAAAAAAGTGGAATATGTCAGAGTCAAAAAATATCCAGAGTAAAAAATATCAAGGCAATCTTTGGCAGCAGTTTGTTTCAAACACATGGACTGCTACAGCATTCCCACCTAATCACGGGGTTCCCTCACCTCAGGCTCCAGGCTCCAGCCCCCCCATTCCCAGCCCACCTGTTTCCCACTATGTTTGAATTTATTATTCAACTTATTATTTATTTTTATGTTCACGACTCCTCAGCCTTTCCCTCTTGTGAAAGACAGGGAAAACCTGGGGTGCCTTCTCTCCTTACATGTATTTTTCTTTGGCAGAAAGGAAAAAGGTATCAAAAAGACTATTAAAAGTATTGAAAAGTTTAAAGGTGCAGCTAAATCTGATTTTCAATCTATTTTGCTCCCCAAATCCTCAGTTCCTGCCTTTTTCCTCTTCAGAAAGCTGCTCCATGTCTTTCCCTTGTTCACTGCTCTTTCCTGCTGCCTCCTTTTCCCACCACAAGCCTTGGAGCCATCTGGCCTTACCAAGTGATGGATCTCATACTATAAACTGGAGGAAAAGGAGGATTTTCCCTGCATCCATGAGGACTGCAACACAGCTACAAAGGCATTTCCATGTGCTGGTGCCAATCTGCGTGCTGCTGTCAAAGTCTAGTCCTTTCTAAAAAACCAAATTAAAAGAAACTTATCAGACCTTGCCAAAAAACTTATCAGACCTTGCCTCCTACATAAAACTCAACAAAGGGATGAGACAACAAACACAGAACATGTTGGGGTTTTGCTACGTTTTTAAAGCGTTTTCCTCAGGGAAAAGGAGCTTCTTTCACATTAAACCAATGCATGAGACAGTGTAAAGACACCTGAGCTACCAAGTTTCTCTGCTTTTTCACTATTCCAGTCTATTCCAGTTATATATCCTTCACTGACTCATTAGCTGAAGAGCAGACATGCCACTTCTACGTGTGCTCCCTGCAAAAAATCTTCCACTTCTACATCCCCCCTTCCCATACTTTGTTCCCTTTCACGTTCCTCACCTTTTCTGCCCACATCTCGTGACTCTCTGGTTAAACTCAGGGCTTTTATGTCCCTCACACAAGCTCTTTGTGCTGCTAAAGCTACACCGGGCAGCAACCGCAGCCTTTCACCCACTTGGCCATAGAGCAGAGCCTGTTCTCCTCTCTTTGCTGGGGCTGGTTTGTGTCCCAGGAGCCAAAGAAAACTCGGAACAAGCTCTGCCTGAAGCCTGACAGCCTGGCTGGCTGTGCTGCTGGAGGCTGAGAGCAGCAGGGATTATTTTAGAGGCATCTTTCAATGGCTTGTCATTAAGTTATGGTGCAATTTTCCACTGGAAATATCCAGGTGGGGAGTTCTGGGTGCTGATTTTTCTTCTTTGTCCATCTACATGTAAATTCCAAAATGAACCAACCTCCTTATCAGTGTAGAACCAACACAGAATCCAGGAATGGGGTTGGGAGGAACCTTAAAGCTCATCCCATTCCAACTCTCTGCCATGGGCAGGGATACCTTCCACTATCCCTGGTTACTTCAAGCCCCATCCAACCTGGGATAGTGGACACTTCCAGGGATGGGGCAGCCACAGCTTTTCTGTGAAATCTGCGCCAGAGCCTCAGCACCCTCACAGGGAAGGATTTTTCCTGAGTTGTACATACCTAGGCATACCTACAGGATTAAAATCCCCAGATTCAAAGAACTCAGCAAACTTTTCCCTCATCACAAGTAACAAGTTTCAGGTCCACCTTAATGTGGTGTCTGGCTGTAATTTAGTCTGATCCTTGTCACAGGGCTATTTTGAACCAAACTAAATAAAACTAGCACGTTTTAGCAAAACATTCCTGTCATTTCTGACTTTCCTCACCCCACACCACAGGCAAAGATTCTTTAACAGGCTGAAACCATCCTGCAGCATTAACACCAGGCAGAAACAGAGGAAAGTTCTAGCATGGCTTGGCACAAAGCTAAAGAGGAGAGATTTAGATTGGATATTGGGAAGAAATCCTTCCCTGTGAGAGTGCTGAGGTCCTGGCACAGGCTGTCCAGGGAAGCTGTGGCGGCCCCATCCCTGGAAGTGTTCCAGGCCAGGCTGGCTGGGGCTTGGAACAACTTGGGATGGTAGAAGATTTCCCTGTCCATAGCAAGGGATTGGAACTGGATGGTCTTTAAGGTCCTTTCCCACCCAAATCCTTCTGTGATTGTATGGTTAACCCTGTGGGTTCTCTCCCCTGCTTACGGCCAGCCTCTGCCACTACAGAAAGGATTAATAATCCTCCCACTTATTCATGCCAAATAACCACAGGAAAAGATTCCTATCGCCAGGAAAGCTGGGGATCACACCTGGCTGGCCCTGGAAAGTGGCCACGGGTCCTGTCAGAGGTAAGCAAAGCTGCAGGGAAAGTGGCCTGTGCTGTTTTTGTCCTTGCAACTCCACACCTCGCTTAGACGGGAATTGCTAGAGTGCCCCACGGCAAGGAAAAGATGGCAAAGATGGCATTATCCCACCTGTCAATAAAAGCATGGCCTCGGGCAGGAGAGCTCAACCAGCTCTTTTTGTGCCACGGGAAAGCTGTGAAATCTGGCAGCCAGCAGCGGCAGCCTGGCAAAAACAGAGCCAAACAGCGCAGATTTCGGGCAGAACAGCAACAGCTCCTTTCCGAGCTCAGCAGTGAGAAGTCTGGGGGAGGGGGGGAAGGCAGAAAAAGGGGAAAAAAACAGGGAAAAAAGCATGAAAAAGAGGGGGAAAAGAAAAAAAGGTAAAAAAGAGTAAAAATAGTAAAAAAGGTTGGAAAAAAGAGTAAAAATGGTAAAAAAAGAGTAAAAATTATAAAAAAGAGTAAAAGGAGGGGGAAGGAGGAGAAAGGGGTGGAAAGAGGGGAAGCAGGAGCAGGGGTGAAGGGAGAAAAGAGGGAAAAGGAGTGGAAGGGGAAAACACAGGAAGGGGAGAAGGAGGGAAGAGAAAGAAGGAAAAAGGGGGGAAGGAGGAAGAAAAAGGGAAAGAGATGAGAAAAGAGGCCAAGAGGGAAGAAGGGGAAACCAGGGAAAGCAGGGGGGGGAAAGAGGAAAGAGGAGAAGGAGGAAAAGGGGGATAAAGGGAGGAAAATGAGGGGAAAGGAGGAAAAGTGGGAAAGGTGAGGCAGGGGAGGAGGAGAAACGGGAGAAAGGAGGAAAGGGGAGAAAAGGAAATGAAGAAAAAAAAAGAAGAAAACAGGGAAAAGGAAGAAAAAAAAAAGAAAAATAGCGCGGGAAAAAAAAAATGACGGGGGCAGCTCTTTACAGCAGGAGCCAAAAAATCTCGGGGACACGAAGCTCGGAGAGGGAGGCGGAGGAGAAGAAGGAGGCGAGGGGCTCCCACCCTCCCGGGGGCTCCCACCCTCCCGCTCCCCGGCGGTCCCGCTTCGAAAGATCGGGACGGGCCAATGGGCGGGAGCGGGAGGGCGGCGGGACAGCCGGGATTGGCGCTGGGGCTCGGCTGATCCCGCTGGGAGAGNGGTGCGAGGGGGGGTTGTGGGTGGAAGGGGCCGAGCTTCCCTCAAAACACAGGGCTATGTGCGAGGATAGAGTGCATCAGTGCGGGGACAGCCAGCCTAGGGGGCACTTCCGAGCAGGCGGAGAGAAGCGAGAAACAAAGAGAAGGGAGGACATGAGCGAAGGCGAAGGGAGGGTGCAGGGGATCAGCTGAGTTCATTCCCGCCAGGAAAGCTCTTCCCCTCCGGCACATCCCTGAGAGGCGCAGGGACAAGTTTGCCACCCTCTCCTCACCCCCTTTGGTCAAGAAGACAAAGAATCGAGTGGCCCCCATGGGGAAAGGGGGTGAGCAAGGGGGGGATTCGGGGGAGCCGGCGGCGCAGATCCGCTTCTACACCTGGGAGGAGATCCAGAAGCACAACCTGAGGACGGACAAGTGGCTGGTGATAGAGCGAAAGGTTTATAATATCACCAAGTGGGCAAACAGGCACCCGGGGGGCCAGCGAGTGATCAGCCACTGCGCCGGCGAAGATGCCACGGTAAGGACCGACCCCCGCGGCTCCCCCGGCTCCAGCAGCATCCTCCGACAGCTCCTTCCCTCCCTGAAGGGAGCCGGCTGCCTGCTGTCCCCAGCTCCCCAGCAGCTGCCGGACACCCGGCTCAGCCCTTTCGCTGCTCCCAGCTTGGTCCAGGCGGATGCGGGTCCCCCGCTGGAGCCGTGGTGTCTGGAAGATGGGTTGGTAGGGATTGCTCTGCTTAAGTCCTGCTGGTTTGCCTTTGTCTCCTGCTTGTGCCATGCCTCCAGCCCCGAATTCAGCAGCAAAGCGTCCCGAATCTCCCCTTTTCCAGTGTGGAGCTTGTGACATGCAGAGTCACGCAGCCAAGCACAGGGAGGGTTAAACAGAGGCCAGGCTGTGTCTCAAAGTTGCTTCTGTGAGGAGGCTTTAAAACAAGGAGCTTTTTAGCTTTTTTTTCCCCAGGAGAAAATTCTCTGGAGAATTTGGTTACAGGTTGCTACAGAAAAGAGGGGAAAAAAAAAAAACAACAAACCATTTGCTGCTGCTCCAGCTGCTCCTTCGCTGGGTTCAGCCACCTCTCAGGTTTCAGCAACGTAAAAGATAAGAAACAAACAAACAAACAAACAAAAAAACAGAAAAGCAAAAACCCCCAAAAATACCCAAAAAACAACAACCTTGAAACAGGAACAAATTAGAAATAAATTGTTTGTTGTCTGGAGTTCCCCTCAAAACCACCTTCCTCAGAAGTGCATCCAGAGAGCATGTTCTTCCCTCAGGGCGTGTTAATGAAATCCAGGCTGTCTCAGAGCTCTTTCCAAAACGTGCAGAGACCAAGCAGGAACAGGAACTGCTGGTCTCTCACGGCTCCCGACACCTTAGCAAGGAGGAGGCTCCATGTGCGACAAAATTATTTGGCAGAACTTTCCCTTTCATCAGCCGCCGTTTCCCTGCATCCTGTGGTTGTTTTCCATTCTTTTCCTTGAAGCATTGAGCTGCATTTTGGCCCTTAAGTCCCTTTTCAGTAAATCCTCTGAATGAATAGATTTCTCCCTCAGAAAGATGGGCCAGGTTTTGCTTTCAACTGCTTAAACACAGAGCTGCTGGAACAGGAGGAGTTTGACTCCTATCCTCAAGAATTTAACTCCAGTATCTCCATTAGCAACCAAAAAGCATCTGCTACTGCAGTTGTCTGGAATCCTTGAAAGGAAGGCTGAAACACAGCTTGGTGGTTCCAGGATTGCTGGTTCTCCTCCCACCTCCCCACCCTACATTGCATCCCACACTCCACGAAGGCACGGCCTTAGAAATGCTCTGAAATTGTTAAATCACAGCTCTGAGCACTAAACCAGGAGTGGCATCAGTTTTGCAGCTTCCCTGTGGTGAACAACCATTTACAGCCAGAACACCCTCTCTCACTCAGGGGGAGAAAGGCTTGGCCTTGACCCTGTGTGGGTTTAGACTGGATTTTAGGAGGAAATCCTTCCCTGTGAAGGTGCTGAGGCCCTGGCACAGGCTGCCCAGAGAAGTTGTGGCTCCTCCATCCCTGGAAGTGTCCCAGGCCAGGTTGGATGGGGTTTGGAGTAACCTGGGATAGTGGAAGGTGTCCTTGTCCATGGCAGGGGAGTGGAACAAGATGATTTTTGAAGTCACTTCCAACCCAAACCATTCCACGGGTCTCTGATTTTTTTAAACACAACATCCGAGTCTGAGCCAACCTGTTCTGGTGTCACCTCATGCACAGAACACAAAGGCAGAGACACTTTACAGTGTCTATGTGCCGGGGATGTAAAAGAAAATCCTTGTGCTGACTGCTCTAAGCACTCCCAGTGCTCAAGTACAGCTCATATCTCAATTATACAAAGCTTTTTTCTCACCAAAAGCAGCTGGAATAATTCCCACATCCCATAAAACACTTTGGCTTATTTGGCCAGTAGATCACAAAGTTGGGAGGTCAAGTGCCAATACCACACAGCATTTCCCAGGGATTATCTTTTCCCTTAAGCTTTTTATCTCCTGCAGTACAGAACTGAGAACAATTCCAAAATTCAGGTGCTATCTTATATTTGGGACCTATTAGTACAGGAGCTACATGACATATGCATAACAAAAATCCAATCCTTCCATCATTTGCAGGATCTCCAGGCAGTGAGCACACAAATCAGACCTCCAAAGAATATTTTATTCCCAGCAGTTAATATCATACTGAATCAACATCTTTTAACATTTCTTATGTGTCACCCCTCTCTCTTTCCCTTTCTTCCCCCTTTTTTTTTTTTTCACCCAAAACTGCAGAGCCTTGCAGTAGGCACAGTCAGCTATTCACTTCCCCCCTCATCCTGCTTTTCCTTCCTCTTTCACATCTTCTGCAAATTGTTCCAGAGAGGTAAACAAGGAACCAGAGTCAACATTTCAGTGACACATTTCTGGGTCCAAGTTTCTATTGATTTTGGTGGACTTTGGGCCCGAGGTCATTGCCCGGCATTTTTGAACTCCAGACTTTTGATGGAGGGCAGCTCCCAGAAGGGTCAGCTGGACACAAGGAGCACTTTCCAGCCTGCCCTTTCTCTTTAGAGCCAGGAGAAAGATATTAGTTGGCCCCTACAATTGTTAGGCAATGGGACAAAGGTAGAAAGCCTGGAGCATGGTTCTCCTGACTCCTGTTTTTAACGATTTTTTTTTTCCATACTCTCTTAGCACTTCATGGAACCAATCTTTCCTGTTCTCCCAGCTGAATTCCAAGAGCTGACTCCAGTTCTGTGCAGTGAGGAAAGGTCAAGGACAGAGCAAGGGTTTCTGATCTGGGTCAGCTTTCTGTCCCTGCTGCTGTCCTTCGGGTTAAAATTCCAACTGTGCCATGTGAAAGGATCTGCCCAGATCTCACTACGAGCATCAGGCACCTGTGGGATACAGGCAGACAAAAATATGTGGAAAGGGGAAGGAATAGAGAAAAAGAAGAGCCAGATAAACTTGTGAATGCCAGGATCAAAACGACTCCACAAACAAGGCATTATTCTTCTGAGGAGTCACCACTTTTTCCTCAGCTGTTTTACTGCTGGGATCTCTAAGCCTAGCCAAAACACCCAGGAATACTTTTTGTGTTTGCAGTCACATCCAGCTTCAGTCACCACAGTCATCCCCCCTCTTGACTTGCCTCCAGGAGCAGACTTTCTAAGGGTATTTATATCCTAGGAGGGATTTGCACAAATTCCACTCTGCCTACCTTCTAAGGGAATTAACAGGATTTAAGTATTTAGTTGCTTAGAAAGAATTTCTTGAGGTGCCTTTCACCATATGGCTGGATGCCATCCCAGGTCTCACCATCCCCAGGACAGCAAATTCATCAGGCTTTAGTGGAATTAATGTTCCAAGAAGTGATCATGGAGCTGGAGGTCACCTGGCCCCCCTCTTCCACAGGTTCCACAACTGCTGGAGGTGGGTGGGAATGACACAGTGAACAGGAAGCACATCTTACTCCTGGATCTCACACAGTTCCTCCTGTTTCCACTCCAGGATGCATTCCAGGCCTTCCATATCAATCCCACCCTGGTGCAGAAGTTTCTCAAGCCACTGCTTATTGGAGAACTCGCTCCGGGGGAGCCCAGTCAGGACCGAGACAAAAATGTGAGTATTTATTCCTCAACTGGGATTCAGGGTGGCTACTCCCACCATTCTTTCCCTCTTGGAATGCTCTCCAGAGAGGGAGAGAATTTCTCAGTGACTGAACATCTCCATGTAGCCCTACTTTCATCCATTATCATGAATTCAAATATGTGTGGAAAGGGGGTGACACTTTTGGCTGTACAAACCTTTCCTTTCCCACAGAGCCACCAACAGCCAATTTCTGGCAGCCCATTCCAGGCACCCAAGCTGGACTGAGCCCATCCTGAAGGGAAATGGGAACTGAGACATGTGGAATGGGAAACGTGCACCAACCTCTGGTGACTGTGGTCCCTTCTGCTGCTCCTTTGCTGGTGACCAAGCTCCAAGACACAAGTCCCCAGATGTCTCATTTCGGTGGCCTTGCTAAGGAGCAGCAGCCACTGCCCATCCTCAGGGCAGCTCTGTATCCCTGCTCATCCATTATTCAGGCCCAGAACTTGGCACAACTGGCTCTGGCTAGGAAACTCAATCCTGCCCCGTTGTTTTGTGGCTGACCATGATTGTGATAGATCCGTGTCACTCACAATAGAGGGGACAATGCTGGCTCCCAGTGACCCAGGAATGCTCCTGATGGATGGCTGCACAGGAGCTGGCCCATGGATTGAATGGATGACAGGTGATAGTGGGTGCTCACTATCAGAGCTCTGGAATTAGGCACAATAGCACTGAATTCCCTCTTGCTCCAGCTTCTGCTTAGGGCTTAGGAAGCTCATTCAGACAAGAGCCATCAGGTGATGTGACACTCAGCAGAGCTTGGATTACTCTCCTGGCTCCAGGTCCAAAAGGTCAGGATGTGGGCTCAGACCGGTCAGGATGTTTATTCATAGGAATACGGGGCAAAAAGCTAGAATATGGAGCCAGGGCCCTTAGCATGGAGTTCATCCTTCCCCCATCCATCCCACCACTCAGTCAGGCTCACTTCCAAGCCTCACCCTGCTCTTGCCTGTTCTATTGCAGTCCCAGCTGGTGGAGGATTTCCGGACCCTGCGGAAGACAGCGGAGGACATGAACCTGTTCCAAGCCAGCCCCTTGTTCTTCTCCCTTTACCTGGGCCACATCATTGCCATGGAAGTTTTGGCTTGGCTCATGGTTTCCTACTTTGGGACCGGCTGGATCGCAACCCTCATCCTTGCCTGCATCCTTACAACTTCCCAGGTGACAAAGAGAGACATTCCTCACACTCCCAACGTCCCCTCATCTCCATTTCTTTCCTGCTTAGCTCTGATTCCCAACAGCTTCCTAACTGTTTGACTTCCTCTCATCCCAGGCCCAGGCAGGGTGGCTGCAACATGATTTTGGACACCTCTCTGTCTTCAAGAAGTCTTCCTGGAACCACATCGTCCACAAGTTTGTCATTGGACACCTGAAGGTAAAGAGAATTATGGAGCCAGGAAATTCTGGGAATGCATCACGTCAGCTGTGGCAGAGTAGGAAAGGGAGGCTCTCAACCTTCCCAGAGTGAGCAGAGGCACAAAAAAATGCTGGTGGCTGTTGCCCATGGAGCAACCTGGGCTAGTGGAAAGTGTCCCTGCCCATGGCAGGGGTTTGGGACTGGATGAGCTTTGAAGTCCCTTCCAATCCAAACCATTTCAGGATTTTCTGGGAAGACACAGTGACCTGTAACTCGCTCAGAGTGTATTTATTCCATGTTCTTTCAACACAGACAATCCTTAGGGATCCCTCTGGAAGCAGCGGTCTCATAGCAACCAACGACTCCACCACCCCCTGCTTGCTGCTCTTTCCAAAGCAAATCCAACTTTGGCCACAATCTGAGTCGCACCACTTTAATTCCTATAAATGATTGGGTAATCCCACCTGCTTGGGAGCAGCTCTCTGTGGATGAAAACTCCTTGTTCTCCTTGCCCAGGGTGCCTCTGCAAACTGGTGGAACCACCGCCACTTCCAGCACCACGCCAAGCCCAACATCTTCAAGAAGGACCCAGATGTGAACATGCTGCACATTTTTGTCCTGGGAGACACACAGCCTGTTGAGGTAAGGAAAAGTGGGGAAAACACGGAAAGCTACTGTCCAAGAGGGCCTCGGAGAGTGGTTGCGCAAATCCAGGAATTGGCTCCCATTGTTAGACATGACTTACACAGGCAGGACTTCCAGGAATGCTAGAAAGGAAATTCTTAATCCTGGGACTTCGTCTGGGACGCTGTCTGACAGGAGTTTGGAGACAACCCTTAGAGCTGAGGAGCAGCATTGACTACTAATTCCCAATCCATTTCCTGTGCTGACCACAGGAGAAAGTGTCCTGGGTTAACTCGGGAAAAATAATGCCAATGGGATTGGAGAGAAAGCAAAAAGCCACTAAAGGCCACTTCATCCTGCTGGCTTGAAGTACTAACGTGAGGGGAAAATATGGTGTTCCTCAGTATTCCAGGCAGAAGCATTTCAAAACTGACCTTCCATTTCCATAGCAAATATCTTCCAGCATCAAGTGATTTTAATTTTAAATCAATCCACCCCTCCTGGGCCAGAATATTTACTGCCTGCTTATAAAAACCTACCCAAAGCACTTAAATCGTGGTGTTTTTCACAAATGGAACAAGGATTTCTAGTTTTAAAAACAAAACCCCAAGGAAATGGACAAGCAGCAAAGACAACACAGGGAAATACAACATCAATAATGGTTTCTCAGCCAGATTTTGTACTATTGAGAAAGCAGACCATGGTTCTACTACTTAAAGGAAAACTGAAATGTTTGTGATAACAGGGAAAACTGGATTTCCACCTCAAAATATCTGATTTAGGCCAGAATCAGTCTATCCCAATATTGGTATATCACACTGGTATAAAATCCTTTTCCAAATGATGCCAACCACACAGCCTTGCAGAGCTCAGCCCAGAAAGAATAATGCACCTGATTTATTGGTGTTACAAGCCTTCCCTTCCAAAAAAATCAGACTTTATGCCTATCACATTCAGAATCTAATATGTTATAACAATATAATATAATATAATTTAATATAAGTATATTAAAACATAACAATATATAATAAAACAAACATAACAATATAACACATGTTTATATTCACAATATAAACTTATTAATAGATATTTACTATCTGTTAGTAAAGATGGAGGTGCTAGCAGCTCTTCTCACAAACACAGGGATAGCAGAAGGTGAAGTGCATCAAAATTCCATCAAGTAAATAGAAATTATCTTTAAAAATTGAGTTTACACCTAACACAATGACAAAGTCAGGACATTTAATCACACCAAATTTCTTCTTACCCACTGGTGGGAATTCAGTCAAAACTCCCTGGTCATTATATTAAGAATTATTGCAGAGAATCTGCTTTTACCTGGGAATGTCCCAATCCCAGGCTGAGCTGTCTCTTTGTGTCCTGCAGTATGGCAAGAAGAAGCTGAAGTACCTGCCTTACAACCACCAGCACGAGTACTTCTTCCTCAGTGAGTATCCACCCTCCTCTCTTCCCTTTTCCTGGAATGCCGCTTGTCCTTTCCAGGCCTCTACCGTATGAGCAGAGCAACTCCTCAAATCCCAACTCATCCCACCTTCCTCAGGACCCTGTGCAGGTCCCAAAATCAGCTCAGGGATATCCAAGCACCTGGAACATTGCCCTGTAGAGCAAGGGAATGTAAAACAGCTGAGGCTGGGAATAACCTCCACGTGAGAGGCTCCATGGAAAAACTGCAGGTTCCCAGTTCCATGGAAGCAGTCCCTCATGTCACACACCTTCCCACCCCTCTGATGGCCAAACCATTTCCCTTTGCCTTGCAGTCTTCCCACCTCTGCTCATCCCAGTGTATTTCCAAGTCCAAATCATCTCGACCATGATCAGGCGCAGGTTCTGGGCGGTGAGTGAAACATTCCCTCCATCCTTACGGGGTCTGGAAACCGGAGCAGAGAGGGAGGCCAGGGGGCAGGCAGGAATTACCCAGTGTTCCCAACATCACCAGCAAGGACATGTTATCCAAGATGGGCAAAGTGACGCCTGGTGTTTTCTCTGTCCCCCCAGGACCTGGCCTGGGCCATCAGCTACTACCTGCGCTACTTCATCACCTACATCCCGTTCTATGGCGTCCTGGGCTCCCTGTGTCTCCTCACGTTTGTCAGGTAGGGGATCAAGGGCATCCCTGCTGCTCTCCCACCCCTGCAGTGCTGCCTGAGCCTGGCCCCAGCTCTGCTGTGTCCCACTGCTTCACTTCCCTGTCAGCATCTCCGAGTTCCAGCTCTTCTGGCACTCTTCCTGCATCTTCCCCTGCCCCAGGATGGTCCAGCCAGGATTCTCCTGCCTTTCCTCATTTCCTGTTCTCACACACTGCTGATGCCACTTTGGTCATGGCTGGACCCTCCCAGAGTGCCTCATCCCACCCTCTTCCCAGCTGACTGTGGAGGTAATTCTGTGCATGCTCCAAGTCTGAAATCAAGCTGAAAAACTCATCACAACCAGCACATTATTCCCCAAATTTTTGATGAAACTCAGAGTGCAAGGAAAAAAGGCAAAATTGCAAAATTGGATCATGTGCTCTTGCAGAAAACAAGCCTGGAACGAGGATGATTCCAGGCAATTCCTTGTCAACATTCATCCAAGTCTCTGCTGCTCCCTGCAAACCCCACTCTAATTACCTGATGTCCCCACATCCAGCAGAAATTGTCATGATTTTTCCTGTTTTTTCAGGTTTCTGGAGAGCCACTGGTTTGTGTGGGTCACCCAGATGAATCACATTCCAATGGAAATTGATTCTGAGAAGCACAGGGACTGGCTGAGCTCCCAGGTAACTGGGAGGGGGGAAAGCCACCCCTGATTCACCCCAAAATGGGATTTACTCAAAGAGTGTGAGAGTTACCATCACCCCAGTGTTACCACCACCCCTTACTAGGATAGAGTGTCTTGTCCACAACTTCTCCCACAAAGATGTTCTTCCCAGAGCCAGCAGTGCTGGGGAGAGACATGGAATTTCAAAGTTCTGCAATTACTTTGACAATCAAAAGGTTACCTGCTCCTGGAGGCAAGTTGAGAGAGGGGGTGACTGGTGAGGGAGGCTGGATGCGACTGCAAATCCAAAAACCATTTCTGTGTGTTCTGGCTGGGCCTGTAGATCCCAGCAATAAAACGGCTGAGGAAAAAACGTTGATTCTTCATTTTGGAGACTCCCTTTGTCCTTTTGTTCTGGAAGATGAGTGAATGAGTGCTCACTTTCCTCTTCTTTATTCTAGAGCCATATTGTGATATTTTGCCAGTTCTATCTCCCTGCAAATACAAGTAAAGTGTGTGAGGGAGGAGCCCAATCAAAAATTTGGTTGAATTTTAAGAAAAAACATCTAATTTTATAATCATTAATGGCAAGAATACCTAAAAAACAGTCTCAGAATATCGCACTTGAGGGAAACTGGGCAATAACTACATGGGGATGGGGAAGCTTTGTGCCCAATGCATTTTCCTCCTGTTTCCCACCTCGGTACTGCTGTCAACCGTCTGATCTCCAATGGGAGAGACACAGATTTAGGAATCGGAGCTTGGGCTGCTACATCACTTCACCACCAGTGAGATTTTGACTACCTGAGGCCCTGAGGGAGGATTAAAGCTGCCCTTGCTGCACCCAGCAGGCCCAGCACAGCGGGCTCTGCACTCCCAGAGCTCAGGGAAGAGGAATTTCACCCTGATTTTGGGATGAGCCATCCTTAACCCTCACAGCTTTCTCTCTCCCTGGCAGATGGCAGCGACCTGCAACATCGAGCAGTCCTTTTTCAACGACTGGTTCACCGGGCACCTGAACTTCCAGATCGAGCACCAGTGAGTCCAGGGCCAGGATCACGATGGCACTGCCAGCTTGTCACAGCTCAGGGGAGGGAATTAGGAGGTGGGGAAGGATCATATGCCAAGGAAACAGAGTTGCAGACTACACAGGGGTGGAAGTTGTGGCTGCCCCATGCCTGGAAGTGCTCAAGCCCAGGCTGGATGGGGTTTGGAGCAATGTGGGATAGTGGAAGGTGACCCTGCCAATGGCAGGGCAGGAACTGAATAAGCTTTAAGATCCCTTCCCACCCAAACCATTCCATGACAGTCTGCTTCTCTTACATGCCATTTTTCTCTCTTGTTTCAAAGCTTTCACTCTCACAGCCTTAATTTAGGGTTTAATTACGAGTCATCATTAAGCATCTACCAGTTACAAAGGCTGTGGGCTCAAATCCCAAGCATCCACACCAGAAAACCCCCCTCCCCTAAAGCACTCCAGTGTTTTATAGTGTGTGGGACTGTGTAGGATGCTGGGTACCAGGTTCCAGAAAAAATATGGAAAACTGGGCCATATGGACAGTCTGTTGCCAATGGCAACAGTAAATGTAAAATAAATGGCTTTTAGGGTGAGGCTGGCTAGTTTGGGAGCCAGCTCAGGAAATCTCTGTGGAAGAGCATAGAGCAAGGTGCCCCCAAAATCCTTCTCTACTTGCTTCCAGAAGTGGAAAACCAGGTCACTGGGAATTCAGTTCAGCAAGAAACAATTATTCACAGAGGAATGGGCGGCCACCTCTGAATGGTTCCCTCACTCCTGCTGCCCTCTCATTGCACTTGTGTCCCTTCTAGCTCTTCTAGGATTTCAGTGTGTCCTGAGCATGGCTTTGCTTCGAGGCATGACAGGAAAGTCAGTTTTCACCACCTCCTTGAGACGGAGGAGTGTAAAGCAGGGCTGCCTCTGTGCCTCCCTTCCTTTGTTTGTGCAGCTTGAGGAGGAGGCACCAACGATGACCCCCTGAGGATGGAAACCCTAATGCCCATCCCTTGTCACTTGTCTCATGAGTTTTCTCAGCTTTGTTTTCTCTCTCTCCTCTCCTCTCCAGCCTGTTTCCAACAATGCCACGGCACAACTTCTGGAAGGTGAAGCCTCTGGTGAAGTCATTATGTGCCAAGTATGGAGTCCAGTACGAGGAGAAGCCTCTCGGGAAAGCGTTCGTAGACATTGTTGGGTAAGGCCCTCCTGATCCCTACCTGCAGCTCATTTTTCCAGGGATGCCTGATATTTTCTAGCACAGAGGATCCAGGACATGGTAGACCCTTCAGAAATTTGTGTTGCTGCTGTCAAAGTACCAAACACTTGACTTTTAGATGGGTACAAACCTGACTGTGGCATTTGGGGACATGGTGGCTCAGCAGTGCTGGGGTCGACCTTAAAGGACTTTTCCAATCTTAACGATTCTGATTTTTGTACCACCCTGTTCTGACAGCCAGTGGCTCCTGCTATTGGGAGCTGCCAGTGGATCTCCTGCTGCAAAGTGAGATGAATCAAAGGGAAACAGGTCAGGTTACAGCCCCTGCTGTGCCCCCTGAGAACTCTGCCAGCAGCAACAGGCAATTCCCTACAGGCAGAGCTGGAGAGAGTCCCTGCCAGCAGCCTCGGTATTAATGTTGCTGTCTCAGTTTCTCCGAGGGGAATAATTCATGGCAGGGAACATGAGAAAGCCCTGCAGTCCAGGCACCTCCTGCATGAACCACTCTGAGCATGGGCAGATTAAACTGGGGTGGCCACAATGGGCTGGAGAGCTGGTTCCAAACCCACTTTTGTCCTCAAATCCAGTCAGGACAGGGCCACACAGCACCAAGGCACAGCAGAGTGAAGCCTAGAGGCTCCCAGGAGAACTTCCTGCCCCTTCCAGTGCCTAAAAGGGCTCCAAAGGAGCTGGAGAGGGACTTTGGACACAGGTCTGGAGTGAGAGGACAAGGGGGAATGGCTTCACACTGACAGAGGGTGGATTCTATAAGTGCGATCCTATGATTGATATTAAAATTCAGTAATAGCCTTCACTGCAAGAAAAACACGGCAGAAGCAAGATTCCCAAACTTCTCCTTTTCTTCCCACAGGTCCCTAAAGAAATCTGGAGATCTCTGGCTGGATGCTTATCTCCATAAGTGATCATGAATCTTTCTGGGGAGGTGTGAGTGACCGGGAGGGATGGGGGGGCATGGGGGGGATCACACTTGTGTCTTTTACTCTCAGATCTCAGTCTAAATCCATGGTTGGAGGGGAGTTTCCTGTCTTGTCAGCTGCTTCTGGTGCAGGCCCAGGCAACCTGTTTAATCCAGGCAGATTTAAAATATGCTCCAGAGGGTGGAAAGTGAGGCCAGCAGCGCAAGGAACGGAAGGTTGGGAGAGGACAATGAGGAATGTTTAAAAAAGGGGCATTAATACCTGGCCTTGACCTTCTTTTCACAAGATTTGTTCTCATTCTGCCTAAACCACACAAACCCTGATTCCCGCCTAAGGGTTTTTAGGCCTCAGTGACTGTTTGCAATCCAAGCACACCCCAGTCAGCTCATACCTCTTTCCCATGTTTGTGTGAAAGAGGAATCACATCCCACTGGGATGGGACTGGCAGCTGCTGGACTGTACTTCCAGCCCTGTCCAGAACCCAGCTCCCTCCTTTCCTGGCCTCCTCCCCTTCTCTAATGATAGCATCCCTTTAGTGCAAGCTGTGACCCTGGCCCTGCACAGCTAACCCCTAACCATAGCAGGGTTAACATAGCCGTGGTTTTAGGATCAGCCCCTCTTCCCGGGAATCTGCAGAAGATTTCTGGGTTTAAACAGAATGTTTAAACCAAATGTCTCCATTAGGAGAGGGTCTGTTTCCTCTTTAAACAGCAGCAGGTCTGGCACGGCGAATTGCCAGTAAACCACACAAAAGACCAAAACAATCACGCAAGCAAAACGTGCTAATTGCTCCTCAGTGCTCCAGGGGAACCACAAATGGCCTTTTCACCATCCTGCCCTGCAGAAACCCAGAGTTCTGCCTGTCTGCACATGCCTGGCAGGCGAGGAGCCTCTTCCTGCCTGCCCCAGGCCAGGAGCCATGGCAAGGCTCACCCTTCCCTTGGGAACAATCACAGGAGAAAGGGAGTTCTCCCTGCAACCGGAGGAGCTGCTCAAACAGTCAATCTCAGCTGGAATCAGTCCTGCCCAGGCTGGGCTGCTGATGGGAGACCTTTGGAGAACCCTCTTACAAGTCGTCTAAAACTCAATTTTCTGCCCAGCACCTAATTATCAAAATTCACTAATGGCTTATCATGAGATGTGGTTGAACAGCTTCCAGGTGCTTCTGGAACAGATAACCTGACCCCAAATAAATCCAGGTGTTCAGGTTCAGCTGCAACACAACAGAAGAGATATTTGGTTTAGGACAAAGGGCCATGGTCTCAAAAGCAGCCTCCAGCTCCAGCATCTGCCTCCGTGCTCCCTGGAAAACACCAGGAGGGAGACTCCCATTACTTTGCATGCCTCATTACTTCCCTCAGCTCTGAAACTGGATCTTCTCTATCAAATTCCTGAATTCTAGCAGCATCCCACAGAATCAGCAAGGTGCTTCATCATGAACAGAGACGACTCTGGGACTGTGGCCAGCATTGCAAAAAAANNGGGGCTGGGGCACCAATTAAAAAAAAAAAAAAAAAAAATCCCTCCCCACCTTCTTTGGAGAATAAAATGAGATTTTATCTTTGCTTACTTAAAATGAGATCTTATCTTTAGATGGGGAATTCAGCATCTTGCAATTTCAGCAAGCAATACTCATGGTTTGTAAAGGGCTTGTTCTGGGGGTCTTGCTCACCCAAGTACCACCAGGAATGTTTAGGGTGAAAAGCTACAATAAATAACATCCTTCTGGATGCTGTGATTTCTCAGGCCGGTAGTAAAGGAGCTAGCCTGGAATTTGGCTAACCTCATCAGGACTGCCTTAATTTGTGCATCCCTTCCTTGAATGTACCTCACTGTGCTCCAGCAAGGATGACCACGAGCACAGTGGCATCAGCAGTTCAAGCCTTTAAATATCCAGATTATTCTTCTGACAGCCCTTGGTATTTTGTTCTCTTATTTCCAGAGCAAATATTTTCCTCCTTAGCCTTGTCCCCTTCTTTTCTCACCTTTCTTCTTAAGAAACTGTTTGGGTTGATCGTGGGGAAAGATCAGCTCTTAGGCAAATGAGCATTTTTTTCCCCCAAAAGAACTTATTTTTTCAGGCAAAGCCTCTCTGGCTCCTACAGCTTTTTCCTCTCCTTCCAAAAAATCTCAGCGTTCTATCTTGGAATTTGAGCTGTTGTCTATGTGCCTTGATTGCTTGTTGACACCTCATCCCTGCAAGTGTTACAGGCCAGGTTGTATGAGGTTTGGAGCAGCCTGGTCTAGGGGAGGTGTCCCTGTCCATGGCAGGAAGGTGGAATTGAATGATCTTTATTGTCCCTTCCAACCCAATGTGAATCCATTCCAGAATTCTACAAGCTCTCCACTCTTTAACTGGAGCAGGTCAAAGAGATCCCTGACAAAGAGCCCTGGAAGTCTGGATCAATCTGCTTTGTTATCATTGTTCTCCAAGTAAAATTAGGTTTATCTGGAGATATTCCAGAAGTTTCAGTAAGACTGGAAATGTAGATAGATATAAACTTCCCATGAGCTTTGTCTCCAAGAAGGCAGCAATGAGTGAGACAAGAGCAGGTTAAAATCTGCCATCAAAATGACCAAAACCCAGAATTTTCAGCAGAGCTTTGCCCAGCTTTCTGAGGACTCTTAACTAACCAGTTTCTCTGAAAATAATGAGGCAAAATCTTGTCCACTTTCTGTCTTGATAAAAGTCATTCATTTGCACCATAATGGGACACAAACATGAAAAAAAAACCAAAAACCTAAGCCAGTAAGAGGTGCTGGGAGCCTACCAGGGTTTATTGAACCCAGCTACACCCCTTGGCAATGGGGAGCTGGAAACACAGCTGGTTTCAG
This sequence comes from Tichodroma muraria, assembly GCA_013390105.1. NCBI lineage: Eukaryota > Metazoa > Chordata > Aves > Passeriformes > Sittidae > Tichodroma > Tichodroma muraria. The sequence goes on along the minus strand of WAAG01083946.1, from coordinate 74,481 downwards.
GGCAGAGAATCAAACAACAGTCATGGAAGGACTGGATTTGTTCTCCCCACTCACTGTGGGGGACTGGAGTAGGAGCTGGAGGACCAGGATGATAGAGGATGCCAGAGAAAAGCACAAACTGCAGCGAAGAGAAGCCTCTGGGTGTTTTTTGGGAGGAGAATGAGAGATAGGAGAAGTTTGGGAAGGTCAGGGGTTGGGAAGGGATGCATGAGAGTGGGAGAAAAAATACTGAGGGGTGAAGGAGGAGAAATTTGGAATCCGGTGTCCCATGATCTCCCAGCACGGCTGGAATCTGGAGGGCTGTGCTGGAGACACAGGGCAGGACAGGGCAGAGCTGGGGCTTGGAGGGGGTGGCAGGGACTGGTGACATCCACAGGCACCTCGGAGTGAGCTGGATCTCACACTGAGCCCCCCCCTCCCACAGCTCTAGGAGCAGGGACTCACTGCCCCCAGTTCCCAGGGAGAGGCACAGTGGGAATTAGGGGACTTTCCTTGGAGTTTTCCCTCCAAGTATGGATTTGAGGAGTCTGGATCCCAACTGCTCACTGAAACAGGGCTTGGGAGGCTCGTCAGGACTCATGTCCAGGCACCATCGTTCCCTGTTGCAGGGGCTGAGCTCTCTGGCTGGATTTGAGGTCTTCATTAGGGCAAAGACATCCTTTTCCTTAGTAGATGCTTTCCCAAGAAAGCCTTCCTAACAAAGCCCTAACATTTCCAATGTTAAAACAGCAAACCCACATTCCTTATAGGACAGCTCCTGGGATTTTTTAATTCTTAAAAAAAAAAAAAATAATCCAGTAATTCAAAAAGAACAATTTTGTTTTCCTTGTGTATTCTACCACTCAATAAAATCATAACTATTTGTTGACCATACAGATGCTTTATGTGTTTTTTTCCAGAGTCACTGATTCTCAGGGAATTTGTTCCCTCTTGGAGTGCCTTCTGCCATACAAAACCACAGGCAGGTGGCATGGAGATGCCAACTAAGCAAATCAGGACATTTCTAGGATGGGAATGTCACCATCCAGGTTTTGCTCCGAGATCAAAAACATGTTCAAATTCAGAATTGTAAAGAGTCAGGGTAGGATTTGACATAAAAGGTGATTCGAGCTCCAATTTCAGATTTAGCCTTGTAACTGTTTTCTTTTTAGCAGTTCAAAATCAAATACCAAGCCAAGAACACTGTGGAAGCAAACTAAAAAAGGACCTGGGATCAGGCTTGCTTATTATGGCTTCCCTTGGTTTTCCTGGGGCTTTTTATGGAGGAGCTGTTAGCTGGTGAGTGTGGAAAGTCCTTTTTCCACTTCACACGGTGAAATTAGTGGAATTATGTCGATACCATTGACTTTAATACCACAGATGGATTTCTTTATTAGCCTTCACAATCTCAGGATCGATGCTGCTGCTTCCCCTCATCCTGGGAACAAACACCAAAGGAAAGGAGATATTCCTGTCAAAGATTTGCCTGGCCACTCAAACTCGGCCTCCAGACTGTCTGAGGAGGCAGATGAGAACAAAATTGTTGTAAAAACTTCATAGAAGCATTTTACAATTTTCTTAAAGTCCATCTTGTGCCCATTCATGGCTCATCCTGGGGTGTGGTGAGCAACTTGCAACAGCTTTTCCAACCCACAGCTCCATCCGATGCTTTGGTGGGTTTTGGGTTGGCATCAGCAATGGATTTTAGGTCAAAACTGTCTTGAGGTCAGCCCAGAGGCTTTAACAGAGGAAAAAGCTGTTCTTTTCCCTCTGTTAAAAAGGAAACAGCTGGTTTCTGGTTTGCTGGTTCTGCCAAATGAACCCACTGAAACCTGTCCCATCAGGTGGAGGGGCAGGGAATCTCACAGGCTGTCCCGGGTCAGGAGACAAAGTGATGGCCTGATTATCTTTATCTGTCGCCTAAAACCAACAATGGAGCTTGCCAGAGTCCACAGGAATTGCTCCATAGGCAAACTCATCCTACCCAAAAGCAGGTGCCACGAGGTGTCAGAGAACTCAAAGCAGAAAATGACCCCGTCTTTTAGGGCTTTCATTTGATCCCAAAACAAACAGGTTCCCCTAATGCAAACACAGGGGGCTCTTACACAAAAATTAACTGCTACAAATCGATAGCTTCATCCATGAACAACATTGCTCTTTTTAAAAAAACACATGTTTTACTTACTCTGCAAGGGCCCAGGTCTAGAGGTTTCAGGAAACTTCACGACACAAGTTGTGTGTGGCATCAGCATGGGGAGAAACTGCTTCATGGTGTTCAGAAGTACAGTTTTTATCTCCTCCAAGCTGGCCTTGAACACTTCCAGGGATGGGATAGCCACATTTGTGAGCTTCCTTCTTGCAACAGGTTTTTAAAACTCTGTTAAAAAAAAACCAAAACAAAACAAAAAGCAAGAAAACAAAAAAACAAACCACAAAAAAACCACAACAAACCAAACAAACAAACAAACAAAAACACCAAAACAAAACAAACAAACAAAAAGAAACCAAAACCAAACAACAGCAAGCTCAGCCTCTGAAAAACCCACAAATTTTTGCCAATGTTCTTGCTGGGTTACATCATGCTATCATACATAATTTATTGAAACATTAGCCTAAATTTCTCAAATATCACACAGAAACACTTCCATACTGAGTCCTCCTTACACCATCCTTCTGTCCTGGGGATTCTACAGAACAGGGCATTGTTGGAGCTGCTGCAAGGTGAATATTCCCTTCCCATTTCCAGCCACATGCTTATTATCCATTTGGAAACCATGTTGTAAAGAGTATGAAGGGAATAATCCAGAGTTCCAGAGAGAGCCAGGAGGTGAATCATTCCCCCACAGCAGAACATAAAATATAATAAGCATAAATTATATAAATAAATAACTATATAAAATAAAGGTGTTATCTACCCCCCACAGAGGTTGGAGGGTACAAATGTTAAGTTTCACTGGGGTGAATGATGACGTGTTCTAGAATATCCTGTGTCAGAGCTTTTCCACCTTCTGCCAGCCACTGAGACTTGAAGGTCAAGCCCAGGCTGCTCAGGTCAAGGGAGGCTCAGCAGAAACTTGAGAAAGGAGTGGGAAAAGGCCAAGAAGGATCCTCACCTGGAAGCACCACCTTCGCCTGCAGCATCCTCCTGAGCACAGTTAGGTAACTCCCCAGCTTCTTGGCCAGGTGCTGGCTGTGGGGGTGACAATGAGAGGATTAATCGCAGTAATTGCCTGTGATTGCACCCATCCTCCTTGGAATGGGTGTGGCCGGTTCACTTGCCTGAATAATTTAATTGGCCTCAATTAGCCTGGCCTTCATTAAGCAGTGGTTGGGTTTTCTATAAAATACAGGAGCCATATTGCACTTTCTCTGTGTGTTTTGCTCCCTCATTGCTTACAGATGCCTGATAAAACCTGTAAGTTTGGGTTCTGAGCTGAAGATGCTGCTGGTTTTTAGCCGGAGCCAGTTCCTGGTCTGGCATGTCCAGGTAAATCACTCAGAGTTGAAATTGTCACCCTTTGCAAGTCCACAAACCTTCAGGCCACGCTCACAACCCCGAATGGAGCAAAGCAGCACAGCCTGTGCTTCACCATCACCCTGGGGAGGGGGAATAAAGTGGGAACAGAAATCAAACTGCTGCTGCCAATCCCAATTCCGTGCCTTGCTCATTCTTGTCTCCCCTGAGCTGAAGCTCCCTGAGTGCTAAAACTGAACACCTGATTTGGTGAAGGTATGCAAGTGAAATGGAATCCAACAGCACTAGAGGGCAAGGAATGGCGAAGCCACGGTGTCCCAGCAGCATTCCAGCACCATGACTCCTTCCACATCCCTGCAGAAAATCAACAACTCCACAGTAACAGAATGTCTGGGCTTGAATGGTGCAGCAGGAGCTTCTGGGCAAGTCGGGAGCTGGATGATCTTTAGAGATCCCTTCCAGCCCAAAGCATTCCCTAGGAACGTTTCTGTCCGCATAAAATAAAACAAAGAATTCAAAGCAAAGAGATGTTGAGCCTGCTCTGCCCTGTGATGCGCAAACGAATCAAACACAAAACAGAGGGCAGAGATTAAGAAGCAATTTCCTTTCTGCAATGTCTCTCTAAACAGAGGAGAACAGTTTTTAAGGTCTCTATTGAAATATTTAGTAAAGGGTTTCAGAGAAGCTCGCTCTCTCTGGGTGTGGTGGTGTTGGGACAGGGAGGAGTCCCACGTGCTGCAGTAAGAGAGAGGGTTTAAGTCATTTGTGCATTTTGAATGCGTAAAGCCAGACTTTCAAAACTAGCACAGTGAAGAGAAAGCAGTGATGCCCAGCTGCTGACAAAAGAAAAATGTTTTTTTGGGTTTTCCCAACTCAGTTGGTTCAGGCACTACTCAAACATGGCCCACGAGGTCTTCTCATTCCAGTGTGAAATGAATTAGATTTGGAACCCAGTTTCCCTCTCCTATTAAGGAATAACATCTGCCAGAGCTGCCAAGATTTTGGGGTGGTTGCAAAACTCCCCTTGCCCAAAAGCACCATGGGACCATCCAGACACTGTTCCAGCTCTCCTGAGACATTATTTATCCCTGCCCTCAGTTTAATGGAAAGTTTAATTGGTATTTCCCTCCTTCCTCCTGGTTTTGTCAGATGGCACCGGTGGCCTGACAAAGGGGAAGGTCACCAAAGGCAAGGGACAAGTCACCTTTGTCCAGGTGCTGATGCAGAAAGCAAAGGTGTCACTGAGCTGTGACCCACCCAATGTCCATGGGCATGAAGTACCTTAAATTGACTCTAAGGTGATTAACAGAGCAGAATTAGCACAGTGAGCCAGGGGAATTAAGGGCAGGGAGCTGTCCTTGAGCCAATGCCATGGCTACATCTGCCAGAGGGAAGCCTGCAACCCCAGAACCAGAGAGAGAGCAGAAACTGGAAGCATTAGCAGAGTTAAAGGCTCAGGATGTTCCATGTGCCCACACGGATATCCCTGGAAGCTCTGTGAGCAGCACAGGACTAAGTGCTGGGGTTTGCACTGCAAAGCTTCCTGGGGATCACCTCCACCTTCAGCTTCCTTCTCCCAGCTCCCCTCTCTGGCACAGTCCCATTGGGAGCTGTTTTGGGATTTCTACTCCTGCACAAATGGCTTTTCCATCACTGGAGTCACTTGTAAGTAACCAGATTTGCACCAGTGACTCAGCTTTTCCCATGCAGCTGATGTTTTCTCCGACAAGGGGAATCGTTTCAAGATTAAGCCAAACAAAAGCTAAGGAGTGCCTTTTCCTTCCTAAACTTTCCCTGCTGTCCCTGTGCTACATCATTCCAGCCAGTACTATCTCATCTCCTGAGCCAGAACACCACTGGCAGCTCAGATTTATCACAGAATTCCAGGATGGTTTGGGTTGGAAGGGATCTCAAAGCTCATCTCATTCCAAACCAGGACACCTTTCACTATCCCAGGCTGCTCCAAGCTCCGTCCAACCTGGGCTTGGACACTTCCAGGGATCCAGGGGCAGCCAGTCTGTGTCAGGGCCTCAGAACCCTCGCAGGGAAGGAGTTCTTCCAATATCTCATCCAAATCTACCCTCCTTCATCTTAAGGCTATTCCAAAGACATTTTCCCTTCTTCCCCTCACACCCAGCCCACAACTAGGCTGAGTCTTATTTTCTCTACCTTCCCTTTCCCTCCTAACCCACTCCCAAAGGAGGTGAAACATTCTCTGGAAGCTATATAAACCAGCACAAAGTCCAGCTGCCTTCTCAGCCTGGCTAAAGTCAACCTTCCAGCTCAGCCCAGTGTACCTTGCACAAACATGGGAATATTGACATGATAAACAGCAAATTTGACCTCTTGGCTCCCAACACTGGTGGCACCACAGGGATTTGCTCCTATTAGGAACAGGTTGCCTCGGCAGAGCTGGCCAGCCCCAGCCCTGGGTGCCACATGCACACAGAGTTTTGCCAGGACATCTGGCTTTTTCCTGGCAGGGCCATGCTCCCTGAATGTCCAAAATGACTGGAATTTCCCTGTGGCTGGCCCAGTGCTGCCTGTTCTGCAGGGATCCTTGCTGCTTCGATGGATTCATCCTACAGGAAGGTTGGGAAAGCTTGGAAAGTCCTGACTTTTCAGAAGCCATCTGCTTATCATCTCTCTTTTCCTTGATTGCACCTGGAGCAAATAATAATAATAATAATAATAATAATAATAATAATAATAATAATAATAATAATAATAATAAGTCTTTCATTTTTTGTTTCCTGGGAACAGGAACCATCCATCTCCATGGGTGTGTGGGGACAGCCTGACCAGCTGTGCAAAGCCAGTCTGATTTACAGCCCTGAGCAAACCTGGAGTAATTCCACAGGCAGGGAAAGGACACAGCCAGCAGACACAGGGAACTGCCAGGAGCAACCAAATCTCTCTGGTCTAAATCCCCGTTTCTCAAATCCAAATGCTTAAAAGCACCTCATTGCGCACAACACTAACCTCCACCATCATCCAAGTATCCATTTTCTCTCCCAAATTTGAGGGAAACAGGAATGAAAACAAAATCCAGCAAGTCAAGCATATCTACAGAAGCAGATTCTTGAACTCCCATCCTTTTGAAGCTCTTTATTTTGGCCCAAGACAGGCTGGCAGAGCCTTTGTGGGGGCAAATAGATGCAGGGAAAATTGCAGGATGTACCAGAGGACCCAGAGTCTCTGCTCAAACTCTGGTTTATTTACAAGGGGAAAAACAGCAGGAAAGTTCTGGTGGAAAAGGCTGGGAATAGGTGATGTGATGTCTTTTCGTACCTCAGAAGTTTAGGAGCCAATGTCACAGGGAACTTCCTGACAGCAATGGAAAGACCCAGACACAGCAAAACATTCCCAGTCTCTCACCTGACCATCCCTTACAGAAATCCAAATCCTTCCTTTCCACTCTCCAGCTGCCCAATTCCCTTTCCCAGCAGCGCAGGGAAGCTGCAGGATTGTTTTCCTGTCAAGAGGCTGCAGGGAGGGTCAGGAACCGGTAGGACCTGGAGATGCTCCATTCTCCCAGGGAAGACAGGGAGGGAATGAGGGCGGGAGGACAGTCCCTGCCTGGGCTGCCTGTGCCCTCTCGTGGCTGCCTGACTGTGCTGCACAACCAGATTCTTGCGTGGCTTTTTAATTGAAAACGAAATCAAATCCCTTTCTGCACACAGCTCTCCCACTGTCATCTCCCAGAGGGGATGAGGAGATCTCCCATGTTAATGTGCAAAGCCAAGCAGGGAGGAGAGCAAGTGGCTTTAGTGAAACCAGAGCGACCCAAAACCTCTGCCTGCTGAGGAGAAGGGGGAGACTGATCAGGAAAGAGGAAGGAAGATGATCCTCCAATTACCCAGCACCTGTGCAGTGCTTCAAGCCAGCACATTAAAGGAGACACAACTGAGCAGAAGCCTCAGCTTCCCTCAGGAAGAACAGGTACCTGCTCTGATGAATAAAAGCATCTCAAACCCCATCCTGTAGGATTTTCTCTTGCATTCCAAGCACCCCACCCCTCCAACTCCAACCAGGCTTGTAGAGGTTAATGGCAAATGTTTATTTTCCTTTATGAAAGAGCAGGGTGCAACCATCCCACTGCTAACGGAGTGACTTCATTTTCCTTCACAAATTGTTCTCTCTGCTTCATTTGAAATGCAAGACAGCCTCAGACAAGGCATTGCTCCAGTTCCTTCTGTCTCAAAGTGCTTTTCAATGTGAACATCGAGGGGGAAAAAACATCCCACAAACCAAAACACTTCCTACACAGAGAGATCCTCTCATCCCCAATGCTGCAACGTTTGTGCAGTGTAGCAGCTCACGGCACAGGAAGACATGGAGAGATCGAAAAGACACGGGGAAGAGATGCAGGGAGAAATGCCAGGGGTGGAATTCACCAGAGCTGAAACCCACAGCTGGGGAAACCAAAGCTGTGTTATTTCTCTCTCCCCTAGCCAAAATCCAGCAGCTCAGTGGAAGAAAATCAAGTTTCTACTGTAATGTCCTTCAGGAGAGGAATTACTGAGCTGAGGATGGGCACCAGCTTGCTGAGGGTGGCAGAGGGATAGGGTGACAACCCTGTCAGAAGTGGAAATTCCAGATTGGGGGATGGCTGAGCTGACTCCAGAGTCACCAAAAAAAAGGCTAAATTAGCTACAAAATACTGTCATGGCTTTAATAAACCTGGGTCTGAGTTCAGGATGTGTCAGGCCTGTGCATGCCTACAGCTCCAGTGACATCCCTCCCTCCCAGCACATTTTGGGGCAGGCAGGAACCTCAGCCACATCCCTCATGTGCACACAAAGAGGTCTCAGATTCCCCCACCAGGGAATGGCAGTCCAGGAAATCAGGCATCTCCAATGGACAGGCATCTCCAGGTCTGATGTAACACTGGGAAGGAATCTCTGGGCTTTGGGACTGCCCAGCCCGGGCATACCCCTCCTGGAGATACAAAGGACCCATCCAGGGAACATGGGCTCTGCCTGAAGAGTGAGAACAGGACTGCCCAAAGCTCCCTCAAGAGCTCCATGGAACAGCTCCAAGGCTTGTTTGTGGGTGAGGTTTGAGTTTAGGAGCATCAGGGGGATTTAGGGGATAATCAGCATTTATGGGACTTCACACCAGTGACTGTCACATGGATCTGCCTCTGATCCTGCATCTGCCTCTGACAACAGCAGCAGATTCCCTAGTCCAGAGGTAAAAATCCTGCAGCCAGTTGGGATTTTGGGAGTTTCCCTGCTCCCTTTCTTCTGCTGGAGGCCCCAGGTGCACAGCTCCAGCCATTCTCCAGCCTGCACAACCAAGTGTCAAACATCCAGCTAAAAACGGGAACAAATCCCTCTTTGTGACTTTGCTGGCAACAAGTTTCTCTTGCAGGCTCCTTGAAAAGGAACAAGGAAGCACTTGGAAACACACTGTTCAAGATTATTGTGCTCTACTGGCATTTTCAGGGCTGCTGTGGTCAGCAGGACCTCGGGGACAGCACCCTCCACCCCAAAAAAACGAGTGGAACAGCCAGCCAGCATCTGTCCTGATGTCCCAGACTGGGCTCACAAGGAAGGTCCAGAATTCCCACCCTGCACAGGCCTGGCCTCGGGTTATGCCAAAGCAGGCTGCATATAAAAACAAAAGGTTTAGAAAAAATGGATATACACTGCATATAGGAGACTCCAGAGTCCATGGATGGTCATCCCAGAGCAGCCAGGGCCAGCCCAGCTCCAGGGGCAGCATGGCAGCTGCATTCCAGTCACACTTGGAGGAGTGGGACAGCTGAAGGTGGAACTTGTGCCTCTTGCTCCAGGCAGAGGGGAGGTGGGAGGGAGCAGCACAGGCACTGCACTCCAAGCCCTTCCTCCAGGAGCAGTTTCCTTCCACGCTCAGGGCTCTGCTTACATCTCACTGGGGTAAAATCCGAGCTTGGCCAGACACATCTCCCTCCGGAGCCGCATGACCTCCCAGTACATCGGCTCCACTGCAAAGCACAACGGGGGCAGAGAAGGGGGGAAAAAAACACCAAAAAAATCAGCAAGGAGGGCACAGCTGGCCACCAGCTCCTGCTCTGCTTCGCTCCCAGCGCTCCCGAAGGGGAGGGAAGCAGGACAGGCCCATCAGGTCACCCCTCAGCAGCTCCACCCCAGAGCAAAGCCCCCAGGAAGCTGATAAGCAGGGAAGAGTTGCTGCACTCCTCCCCTCACGCCTTTCTTTTGTCATTTATCTGCTTCTCAAAGACACCCCCAGCTGGCCCCGCTCCTGTCACTCCAAACAGCTCCTCCCAATTCCTCCCAGTTGCCTCCACAGAAAGCATCCCGCTGGAGCCAGCTCTTACCATCCTGCCTCACCAGGCCTTGCTGGATGTAGCGGATGTAGGTGAAGAAGTTGCACACTGCTGTGATCTGAGGGATAGAGGGAGAATAAAAAAAAAGGAACAAACGTTTTAGTCATTACTTTGGTGCAAATGACGAAAATGAGTCAAAACTGTGCACAAAAAACAACTTTTTGTGGGATCAGCTCTTCAAAAATGCAGCTCAGGAAAGAATTAACTTCTAAAATCCTCCACTGAACAAGAGCCCCAACAGCAAGATTAACAAATGATGCACCTTCTCCCTCCCCTCCACAGAAAGGACGGTTTGTTCCCACAGCCAGGCATGGATCAGACTGGAACAGCAACAGCCTCTAAAGAGCAGAAAATTACTGTGTTTTACAAAGGGGAATTCAATAATAACAGTAAAGCCGAACAATCAAAGCTCTGTACTGAACGAAATCATGGCAAGTGAACACACTGAAGGTTATCTGAAAGCAGAAGGAAGAGCTGGATCCGCCCCCTAATCATCAACTAAGAGCCACCTCAACCTCAGGAACGACCTCAAATCCCACAGTTTTTCCTTGATTCCAGGGCTGACCCTCAGGAACTCGTCCACTGCAGGGCATGGAATAATTTTGGAAGGTCAAGGCACCCTGGGGAGGTGAAGGACTCACCCTGGCCCTGCAGGAAGGGGAAATGTAGTAGTAATTCCCAGAATCTCCCAGCATGATCCGGTGCTTGCAGGTCCTGGGGAGGCCGCTCAGAGCACATTTTCTGCAGGAAAAGGGAAAAGCACTTTAGCAATCCAGCACAGCACAGATCCAACAACTCAGCCACCTGGAGAGATGGAAGTGAGAGATCAGAAGCCACCCCTGGGTCAGGCAGAAAAAGGACAAAAAACAAACCCTTGGCTGATATTCTTTTGCTCCTGGTATTATTCCATAAATGACAAGTTTAGGAGACTTTAGGTGAAAGTACCTTTTCCTTGACACAGCCCTAGAGGAAACCACAGGAAATATTGAAGAGGTGAGGCTGGAGCAGAGCACAACCAATGTCCCCTGGTCTCTGCACACATCCCCCACATTCCAGGGCAGGCTCAGGTGTATCAGCTTTCCTGGTGAGATGTAAACACGCTGGCTGGGCACCTAAGCTGGCCTCAAAACAGGTAAATCCAGCATTTGAGCAGGATTTGCACATACCAAGAACTCAAAACAAGCCAACCCCTCCTTGGGCAGACAGGAAAGGAGCTTGGCTTGCCGATTTTGAGATTTCAGAGGGTGAAAACAGCCTTTTTCAAACAATCATCAGCAAGGGGTGCAGCATTCCTTTATTTTCTTCCCTTTACTCCTGCTATCTGCAAGGTAGATGATTCCCATCACCACTTTAGGCAATAAAGCAGAATTTTCTAGTGCACAGTTATCACCATGTTCCTCAGGGACTGAGTAGGAAGAGGAACATCACTCCCAAACTGCAAAAAAGCTTCTCTGGGGAGCCACAGGAGGTGACAGCAGAGGGGAGTAGATGTTTCAGAGAGTTCCTGAGCTTGTCCCTGGGCTTGCTTTCCACTGCTCTCAAGGCAAACATTAGCCAAGAGTGGAAGCACGGGTTCCAAATGTCCAGATGCAAGGAGAAGTAATCATTGACCAAATATTAAAACAAGTCAAGGAGATTAAATTCCCAGGAGGTGCAGGATGACCAAAACCTTTGTAAACAAGATACCTGTAAGGTGCCACATATTTGAGCATTGCAACATCCTGGAAAAGAGTGACTCTTGCTTGATTGGTACCACTTGGTGTAAAACCACAGCCATCACAACCAAACTAACCAAAATTGCCATAAAAATCAGTGTTTTGAATCTGGGAAAAAAGGAAACAAATTCCTTTTGGGTCTTTTATTGCCAATGGGTTCCTTCCCATCCTGCCTGGGTGGAATTTAAACAGGGTTAAAGAGTTAGGTCAGCTCAGCAAAAGTCTCCAAGCTGTCACATGGCACTGAGTTAGCAACTTGTTAATGCTCCAGAGACCTTTGATCACTGGCTGAACAATAAACATTTCACTTACGTTATGATTTGTGACCGGAAGCCACTGTGAAGACAAAAAAAAATTAAAAAAAAATCAAAAGTAAACTGATAAGGATAAACACAGGATGGGTTGTTTGGGGAATAATTTGCAGGGGAGTGGTAGGAAACCTGCACGTCCCTTCTGTCACAGGGACACATTGGAAGGTAAGAAAGGACTTAAGTTTAATATTTGAATAAAATCCCTCCCCTTTGTTTGGAATATCACATGACTCCTGCTAGTGTGAGCCTGGCAGTCCCCAGGCTGCCTTGACACTTGTCACTCCATGACAGGGACAAACCAGCAGCAAGGAGGGGACAAGGCAGGGAGACATGGTCCTTACTTGGGGCCACCACACTCTTCTGCTGCTACCTTCCCCACAGGGACAGTCTGGGAAGCCACTGGCTCAATGGTGAGGGTGTTCTGCTCCACAGCCACTTGCACCAGCTCTGACAGCTGCAGCAAAACAAGGGAGAGCAGGAATGAATTCCAGGAAGGGAACACTCCAGAGCTACCAGCTGCTCCCGCTTTCCCAGCACTCACCTCCTGCTTGGTGAAGTCCAGACAAGGTCTTACATCCTCTCGGTAAATTCTGTCCAGGAAGGAGCAGGATTTGTCCAAAGTTGGAGATTCCTTCCAGGCCTGGAACTCGGCAAATAAAATGGAGTCGACCTGCAGTGAGTGTCCAAGAAGAGGGGGAAGAGGGAGGAATGCCATATCAGAAGGTACCTGTTACTATGCAGGAAATCCATGAAACATTTGCTCTGGCATCTGGAGAGGCTCAGACAACACGGAAGTATCTGAGGGAAGCTGCCTGGCTCCAAGGATCTCTCATTTCCCACCCAGCAGCAGTTCTGTGCCAGAGTGACAGAGCCACCCTGGGCTGTGTGTGCTAGAAGCCTGCACCTCTCTATCCCATTTGCCTCCAGGTGGCCTTTCCTCCTTCCTGTGGCTGCAGGAAAGCCACCACACAACCACTGAACAGATGCACGCTCAACCGGTGGCAAGAATGATGGGAGCAGCCGAGGGGCAATAGGAGACTCTGTGGGATCTGGCATTCAAATCCCAGATGGATCACTGGGCAAAGCACCAACCTGACTGACAGAGCAGCTCCTACAAGCCCAACAAAAGCTTCTGAAAGGGAAAAATAAAACTAAGCTGAGCAACACAAAGAACATGAGTGAACGCAGTTGGAAAAGTCCAGATTCCAGCACATGCCCTCTGTGCCATTGGAGACTGCTCACCTGGGACCAGCAAAGGCTTCAGAGCCACAAGATGGAAAAATAAATGGAGAAAAACAAAATGAAAGAAAAAAAATGGAGATTAGCATAAAAGGAAGCTGGAACTGAAAGGCTGGAAGCATGAGAGGCAGGTGGGTCCCACCCGTCCCCAGAGGTTGGTTACCTGCCGTGAGGAGGAAGCATCTGCTCCCAAGGCCTGCCAGCCTGGCTCATAGGTGATGTGGATAGCCTTCCCAGGAAGGATGCAAAGGAGCAGGGAGAGGAGAGCAGGGAAACCAGACTTGGAGGGCAGAGGGAAAGACAGACAGTGAAGGAAGAGGTTTAGAGAGACAGGCAAAGAGGGAGGTAAAAAACCTGAGATACAGAGAAAGGCTCAAGTCCTCCCCTGCAGGAACTGAACATGGTCCTCAAGGCACCACAGGGCCACAAGCCACATCTTTAGACTTCAGCTTGAGGTGCAAAAAGGGAACAGAAATTACCATTTTTAGGCTCAATTTAAGATCTTTCCCATAGAGCACCAACTCTCTGAACGCCAAGTTCCCTTTTATCACCTCTCACATAAGGGCTCAGAGGGACAGAAAACCATCCCATCCTTGGTACATAACACTGGGCACTCTGAAGGCTGAGCCCTGAGATTTGAAACCCCAGGAGATCTGCAACCTGTAGAAGCTACCTCCATGAAGAAATAACATATCCAAATCTTTAAAAAGCCTTTGTGTTCCCTCAACCATTCTTCACGATACAGGCCATGAGTTTAGCAGTTCCCAAAAAAAAGCTAGTGAGACATATTCCCCCACCATCCTGTTCTTCAGTTTCATTTTTCCTGACCAAGTGCCTCCTGTTTGCTTCCCAGGACAGCTGTGTCCACATCTGGCTAGTGGAACTGGCTTTTGCTCAGCAGCTCTCGATATCCGCTCACAGCACTGGCACCCCTGGATCTGCCCCTCAGTGATCCCTCAACTGCTTCCTGTCCCGACAAAGAGGAAATCCCCACAAAAGGAAACCCTCCAGTGCCTCCCTCAGCACAAATTTAGGGAACAAGGCCCAAAGAGCTGCTCAGTGAGACCAGAGAGCTCTGTGGGAAGCCTGAGCCCAGAGCAGCGGCTCCGAGGCCAATGCAGCGAATGTCCCTCACCCACCTCTTTGCACTCCCTGCTGACAGGCTCTGAAGCCACACTCTGGCTGGCAGCCGACACCATGGCACTGCTGGTGCTCTTGTTCCGCCCGTGGCCCTTCCTGAAGCCAGCTTTGGAAGGGCTCTGCAGCTGAGGGTGCAGCTCCCTGTTTGGGGAGGATGGTGTGGATGTGATCACCAGCGTCTTCAGGGCTGTCACCTCTGCCTGCAGCATGTCAATCTGGGCACACAAGCAAGAGTCACCCTCAGCACCTGCTGGGCTCCAGTTTGCTGCACCCCATCAAACATTAAAACCACAGGGAAGCAGCTACAAGCCGAGCCACGAAGCCTTTCCCCATCCTCCCAGTGCTACCACCATCCAGAATTTTGAACAGCGGCTGTTTGAATCTACCCCTTTCATCCTAAGCTTATTTTCAGAACCAGTAACTCCAGTGGAATTTTTCTCTCCTCAAGATGGAGCCATTTGAGCAGCCCTGTGGTGCAGGCATGTCAGGAAATTCCAACTCCTCGGGTCCATGCTCTATCCTTCCATCCCAGAGCTGTGATAATTAAACTGATTATTTCTCTGGTGGATCCATTCCCCAAATGAGAGCTGGATCAGCAGGAGACTGCAAGGATGTCTGGTAGGATGTCTTTTCCCTCTCACTCAAGTGTCTGCTGGAAAGGGACCACAGCATCTCAGAGAGATGAAGCTGCACTTCACTCTGCTCAGCCAACAAACAGCCCTGTGTGGCCAGGCTGGGCAGAGATGCCACCACACCAACCCCAAAAATGAAGTCACAGAGAGTCACTCACTCACCTTGCCCCGGGCCTCCCTGAGCTGTTTCTCTGCCGCAGCCTGTTTCGTGTTGGCTTCTCTCACCATCTTGTGGGCTTCCTGCACCAGAGAGAGTTTTAACTCAACTGCTGCACTCCAGCTCACGTAGCCAACAAGGCAGGTCACAGATCTGCCACATCACATGTTCCAGGCAAGGGGAAAGACATCCCTGCCACATCCAGGGCGTTTGCTCCGTCAGCTGTGCAGAGCCGTCCCTCAGAATTTCCCAGAGAAGGCTCCCAGTGCCAGAGCCTGGAAAGCACCCTTTCCAGCAGTGTAGCTGGCTTAGTTAAGGAGTTTAGCTGGCCAAGGTCATCTCTCACTGATAGGGGCTGCTGAGAAGAATGCCAGAAGCAAGGACCTGCCTTCCCTCGCCCTTGGGAATTGCTTTAACATTAGAACCCACCTGTTCCACACCACAGCTGTGCCTGCCCTACTCCAACAGCTCTGCAACTCCAACCTCAGCTCAGCCTGGCTCCTGCAGTCACTGCAGCCTTGCTGGGTGATCCCCGCACTGATTCCTGACCCTGACTGCTGCCTGTGGCTCTGATCCTGATCCAGACTCGCTGCTCCACGTCTTGGTGAGGGCACTGCTCCTGCCTCCCTCCTGCTTCCCTTTGGGAGCAGCTGGTCCCCACTGCCCCAGGCAGGACTGTGACACAGCAGGAGCTGCAGCTCAGGTGGAGGCCAAATGGTGGAAACTGGCTTAAAAGCTTCTCCCACAGGAAGAGGGGAGCGGGATGAAGCCCAGCTGGGACCTCCCTGCAGTCTGGAAACAGCATCTGGCCAAGGCCACCAAAGGAAGGAAGGGAACAGCCCTTGGCTACATGATCCCCAAGATCACTGTGCTCAGGCAGTCAAAATTTTGGGAGTGGGTGCTCCTTTAGGTCTCACAGCCCTGCGTTTCAAAGGCATAGAGGGGCTGTGGCTTTCCTCACTATCCAGACATTAGAGCTGCTGGTGAATGGGATTTTGCCAGGATACAGCTTGGCAAGAATCACATTACAACAAAAAAACCCCACCAAAACAAAACAAAACCAACAACCAACAGGCCTTCTGGACACTCACTGGAGCAGAGTGGATGAGGACATTCAGCATGCTCCCACCCCCAGCAAGGGCTGGGATGAGCCAGGGAATCATCTCTAATATATAGCAGGCTCCTGACTACAGAGCAGGCATGAAGAGGGACAGGGAGCTGTGCTTGGCTCCAGTTCCAGGCATTCCCACATTTTGGAACTGTAACTACTGTTCTCTTTATACCACCCCACAGCAGCTAGAAGGGGAAAGAAATCCAGGTAAAGGCTCCACCTGCAGAACTGGCCAGCTCTGCTTCTCCAAGTAGAAAAGAACAACAGGGGAGAGGAGGAAATTGTGGGAGGAGATGGCTGGAAGTCCAGGGAAAGCCTGTCTTAAAGGAGCTGGATGTAAGCTTAGCTTAAGAAATGATGGGAAAAGGAAGAGGGTGGTACCTCAAACAGGCTGGCTGTTAATTCCTCCAGCTCCTGCTCCAGCTGTTCCCTGACTTTTGACAATCTCTCACATTCTTTGTCCTTGAGCTTCAGCTCCTGTTGAAGAAATGAAGAGGGAAAGCAATGCTGATGCCCTGCCCCAGCCTGTCAATCACAGCCCTTCCTCCCCACGCCAGCACCTGATCCCTGACCCAAGATTCCTGTCACCACCTCTAGGAAAGCCCCCCCTGCTCCACCTCCCCAGGAGCTCCCAAGAACCCTGGGGCTCACCTTCTGTGCTTTGTGCAGCTCATCTCTCAGGAACTCAGAGCCCTTCTCCCGGATCTCCACCGAGGAGCTGCGCAGCCGGGACACGTTGAGCTGCTCCGTGGACTGGGGCTCATGCACACCTCCAGCATCCTGGCATCCACTCTCTGGCTCCTCCTTGTCGCCTTTGGATGGCATCAGGGGCTTCCAGTGTCCCACACTGGGTGGATTCTGGCTCTCTTCCTCAAAACTGACCTGGCTGTGGGGTAACAGCACAGGGAAAATGAGCATGGGGGTGACACAGAGCCTTCCTCCAACACTCTCAACACATCCAGGCACAGGTAGTGGCAATGAGGCAGGGAGGGTGATGGGGAAAAATTTGGGCAGCAACAGCTGCACCAGTTTCTTTGCCCTGCATCCCTATGGAAGTGCTTTACCCTTTTGGCAGCATGTCCTTATTAACTCAGGATAAGGCAGGACAGCTAAGGACAGCTCCTCCAAGGATCCCATTCTTACCTGCTGTCCATGAGACCACCACAAACACCCTGCAGATGGATTTTTAGGATTCCAGGATACACACAGAAGACCTAAGGTCAGACTTCCCTATTAAAGTAGCAAAAAAAGAATATAGCTTTCCCATTCCTAATATAAAGACCCCAATCCCCTTCTCTGCCAACCCAGCCCTCCTCTACCCCCTGCACCTGCTTCAGAAGGAAAAGATCTATTTTTAACTGATTTTTAACCCATTTTCCCACCTATTTCCCCGCAAAATCCCCCACAATGCTGTCTTTTCACAAATTACAGAGTATTTTCCCCAAGCTGGGTTGAAGCCCTGTTTTTTAGTTTCAGTGGCCAGCAAGCAGAGATGTCCTAGAAAGAAGAAACCAGATGAGTCACCCAGGACACTGAACCCCAGTGTTCAGCAGGGCTCTGTCAACTCCCAAATTAATACAGATGCTGGAGAAGTTTCAGGAATGGAGAAAATCATTTGAGTGCCTGCATGCTGTCACTGCGGTGTTTGCATTTCTCCTCTTCACTGAACGCTCCCCATGGAATCTCCCTCCATTTGAAGGCAGGGGCAGCGTGTCCAAGCCTTCCCCAGTTGGAAGTTTTCTATCCTGCCCAGACACAGACAATGCCCTGCAGATCAACCTGCTGCTGCTTATCTCTGGCTCACAAGCCCCGGCTGAGCTCTGGTGCCCTTCTCTTCATGCACCCCCTCCCACACTCCTGGACACTGCTCCTCACCCACCACCTCCTCCTGCAGAGCAGCCATCATGTCCTTTTGCTCAGGTTCACTTTTTCCTCTTCCCTTTGCCTCATCTCTGTGTTTTTCTTTCCTGCATTCCAGCCAGGCCGTGCTCCTTCCCCTCGCTCTGACTCCACACAGGCTGGGCTTATCTCCTCAGTCCCAGAGTGTCCTATCACCTTTTCCACTCTAATTTCTCCCTTTCTGTGCTCCCCAAGCTGTCCAAGACCAACAGCTGTCCACAGCCACCTTCCAAAGAGGGAATGAAGCAGCAGCTCCCAGCTAAATCAGCTCAGGTATCACAGGAAAACATGTGGAAAAGCACACGTGGAGAACCCTCAACAATGGCAAGAAATCACACCAGAAAGGAGCAAGGAAACCAGAGCACAGAGGATAAAAATAATAAATAAAAGAAGCAGCAAGAAAAAAGGACACTTCACCAGTCTACTGATACAAATGCACTTAATCTAACCCACAGGAAGAAAAAATAATGCTCTTCTTCTATGACTCTCTAATTCTCAGCTGAAAGTTGCCTCAGGAGACAGATATTTCAGCATATTTCCACACACTACGGAAGAAAACTGGAGGATATGGAGGAATTAAACAGTCCCACCCACACTCTGTAATGCCAAAAACATATCCTGGAAAATCATCTATGATGAGAGGAATAGCTCATTCTTTCTCCATGCTGTGCAAACAGAATCCCTGTGGAAGCCTTGGCTGTGCTGGATTCTGCTCAGTGTCCAAGTGGGGCTCTGAAATCCAATCCCAGAGACCGAAGGACCACCACAAACACTCCTTTTCTTCCTGTCTGGTAGCTAGCTGCCTTTCCAGGAAAAATGAATCATATCAGAACAGTCACACACTGATACAAAAAATGCAAACCTACAAAAAAAAAAAAAATCCCCAACACTCCACAACCTTCTAAAGTTGGTTTCTGTAGAAAAAGCAAAAAAATGTGCAGGATCTGCACTTTTTCCAGCGGGGCCCACATTTCCTGCAGCGCTGATCCGATGGGGTTGCTTTCTGTGCACGCAGCCTCTGGTTAAACTCTCCAGGTTAAACTCTTACCCGCAGGTTTAGGAGCAGGGCCTGACCTTTCCATCCCCACTGGGATGGACGCCTGATGGGCACCACCATGGACCAGCGTCAGTCCAGAGCAGCTCATCATCCCATGCGTGCTCAGCATCATCCCTCAAATGTTTGGCAAAGCATCTGGCAGTGGTTTATTACATTTTTGTTGTTATATTTTAGCAGAACACACACTGCTGTTTCTCGTCTCTGCCTCAGCAGTGAAACACCAAGTCCTGTGTCTGGGGATGCTGCTGCCTCCTTATCCCATCTCCTTACTTGGCTTCCATGTAACTTCCCTGTGAGGGTGATGGAACAGATTTCCCAGGGAAGCTGTAGCTGCCCCATCCCTGGAAGTATCCACACCAGGCTGGACAAGGCTTGGAGCAACCCGGTCTAGTGGAAGGTGTCCCTGCCCGTGGCAGGAGAAGATGAACTTTAAGACCCCTTCCAACACAAATCATTCCAGGATTCTATGGAGACACAGAGCCCCGGCACACGGACGCCACTCCTTCCCCGTGCAGACCCGCACCTACCCCCGCAACATCGCTGGGTCCGGCCGCCGCCGCCGCTGCTCACGGCGGAGGCGCGCCCGCCCCCCACCCCACGGCCCGGG